>JAOBRC010678786.1:0-10549 GCA_027575255.1 Scolionema suvaense | reverse complement strand
GGATACATCCATGGCACTGAGAGCACTCCTCAAGCTATTATCATGGGAACAGAAATTCCGAATTTGCTTGGCTTAAAATATGTGTGTGCTTTATTGAAGGGCAGTTTTGGTTGTACTATACATGTTGTTTGTAGGTATTGTGACTGTCGAAGATGCCATAGATGCTGTCGTAAGCAACAAGGCTGATGGTGCTCTCATCGATGCTGTTGTTGTTGCTACGTTTAAAGAAGATATTGAAGAGAAAGGACTTCGAGCATATACGTTGATTTCAGCTGATGCGGCGTACGGTTTTGTGTTAAGTGGTGCTATGAAGAATATGAAGATACCATTCGTTAGCTGGAGTGAAGCTAATCAAATTCAAATCAGTAAATTTTTAGACACTATTAAACCTGTCAAGGTAAGATTTTAAGCTAGAAACTCTATTTTTCGTAATGGTGATTTGTTTTTGTTATTGCTGTTGTATTGTTGTATTGTTGCTTTCTTCTTGGACTCCCGCTTTAGCAAAAGAGTCCTATAAAATGAAGTCTGTCCTTACGTCCGTCCTTCTGTCCTTCCATCTGTCACTAAAGCATTTTCCCGGATAACCACACTATGGATTTTTCGGAAACTTGGCGTGAAGGTAACAATCTGAAAATGAGGAAAACTAATGGAGCCGGTATTTGCAAAGAAAATTTTGTTTGGCTCGTTGGTGACAATTCATGTCCAAAAAAAGGCCATTTTTAGTTTTTTCAGAATATGCTAGGATCCATTCATTTCTTTAGGTCAATAGTAGTAGTAATAATAGTAGTTATGCTTTGGACCATGTTTCATATCTGAGAAAACTCCCGTTTCGCTTGCAGGTGGCGATTTACTTCCAAAAATGTCGTTTTTCAAAGTTTTTTTGCAAATATGTTAGAAACCGTTCATTGCATGTTGGTCATTTTTCGTGTGATTCTTCACGGTTTCTATGTATATCTCACGAACCATATGTAATGTCTCAGGAAAGTCTGGTCAGGTTTGGGGGAAGCAATTTACGTCCGAAATTGGCTATTTTTAGTTTTTTTCCAAGAATTTCGTGAACGGTTTAACTGTTCTTTATTCATTTTTGGTATGATTCTTAGTTGGTACTCTGCGCATGTTATGAACCATGTGCCATGTCTGAGAAAAACCTTGTTCGGCCTTTAGGAGGAAATTTACATCCGAAAAAAGCGATTTCCAGGCGTTTTTCCAAATATGTCATGTTTGGTGTGATTCTTTGGGGTAATTCTGCATACGTCATGAACCATACGCCGTATCTCAGGAAAATCTCGTTGGCCTTGTGGGTGGCAATTTTCATCCGAAATTGGCTATTTTCAGGGCTTTTTCTCAATATGTCGTAAACATTTTATCTGTTTTTTTGTTTGTCATTTGTGGTGTGATTCTTAGTGTCCACTCCATGTATGTTATGAACCGTGCGCTATGTCTGGGGAAAATCTTGTTAGTTTTGCAGGTGGCAATATAGGGCTGAAAGGGGCCACTTTCAGGATTTTCTCCCAAATATGTTAAAAACGGTTCATCAGATTTCTGTGGTTCGTTGATGTGAATTACGTCTGAACATAGCCATTTTCAGGGTTTTTCCCCGATATGTCAAAAATGGTTCATCTGTTTCTTGTCACTTTTGGTGTGAATCTGAGGGGCAAGATAACCTATGTTATGAACATGTGCCATGTCTTGGGAAAATCTTATTTGTTTTGTTGCCGGCAAGTTACATCCAAAGTTGGCTATGCTCAAGGATTTTTCCAAATATGTCATAAACGGTTCATCCGCTTTTGTCATCTTCTGTGTGATTCTTCACGGCCGCGGGTGGTAGTTTTTGTCCAAAATTGGCTATTTTCAAGTTTTTTTCCAAATATTTAAAAAATTGTTTGTAAGTTTTGTGTCAAATTTGGTGTGAATCTTTGGGGCAACTCTGCGTATGTTGTGAACCATGTACCATGTCTGGAGAAAATCTTGTTAGGCTTGTGGGTGGTAATATGCCTATGAAAATGGCTATTTTGAGGGTTTTTTCCAAGTATGTGAAAAAGATGCATCAGTTTTTTTTGTGATTTGCAGTGTGAGTTTTAATGCTTATTGATTGTGTGTTTTTTCTTTGATTTAACACAATTCTCAATTAAGTTTGAGGGAGTTCCTAATTTGGTGACTTGGTTTTTAATAGAATTTTGATCTTCTCCAGACTGTTGATATGTTGAATAAACCATATACAGAATTCTTTGAACTGGTTGGTTGCTGTTGTAAGCAGTGTTTCCAGTGATGATCATAAGTGATGTCATTGCTTAATGCGAATCAAGAGGTTAAGAGCCTATAAATTTTGAAAATTTGAAGAAAAGTTTTAGAATGAACCTTGAAGTAAAAGCCCAATTTCCTAATTTTTCGTGTGATATTGATCTGCTAAATTTTATTTTTGACCGTTGGATTTGTTTAGCCTTATTCTATACTACTATCCAAAACTTTTGGACGTAATTCTTGAGTGAAACTTTTCTTACCGCACAATTCGCAAAAATCGATACCCGCCAAAATTTCTACCCCTAAGGCAGGTCGGCTAGGTAAAGAATTATGACACGAGTGAAGAGTGAGTTTGATGCCATGGTCTGTAAAAATGAATATCTGGCCTGCGAAAATCAAATGAATACAAGTTTCTATCGATTCCATATTACAGTGAGTGGGTTTATTGTAAGCTCGAAAATTTGTTTGCCCTTGTGTGTCTTTGTATCCTCAGTTCAAGATGGTGATCTAGAGTAAAAATCATGTGTCAAAATAAATTGTGGCCGAAGTTTTTTTGGGAAAGTTTGCGTTGTAAGAATTCTAGCTGAAGAATTTCCCTTGCGCAGAAACTATCAACTCTCATGGAAAAAGTCAAAACTACCAAAAAGTGGCCCGTAGCTGCCTGCAAAAGTTGCTGGTTGCCTGACTTGGCTGAAAGCAAATTTAAAAGTTCTTCACTAAACCATCAAGACAGTAGATCAATGTTCGCACCATAGTCGTAAAATAGGAAACTGATTCTTTAAAAGAATGCTGATTGATATCATGTTCTTCAATGACATCTTATGTGAGTGACAAATCAATCACTAAAGGTAGCTTCTTACGACGGGGTACACTCAAGTATAAATAGTATTCATCTGTGAAATTTTGCAGTGGTTCATTAGCTGCCATCATCATCAAGTCTTAAGCTGCCGAAAATTTCGTTCGTGAGCATTATTTATGTTTGAGTGTACTCTGTATTACAATGTCACTTTTAATTATTGGTATCATTTTTCTGCCCATCGTATACATTTGCCTTCGTTCAACTTCTATAGTTGATTCAGCATTACTTTACTTTATAGCAATATGCGGCTGGCGATGAAAAGAACGTGGACAGTACTCCAAAGCTAGACCCTTCCTCACTTGGATTTCTAGCCTCGTTGGCTACTTTATTTGGATTGATGTTTGCCGTCTCTCTAATTGGTATGCTTTCGAAATTTGTCATTAGGAAGTGGAGACAAAGACGTATCCATGCCCAGCGAAATGGTATGCATCTATTGCTTCTTCTTACTGTTTTCTAACCTCTCAAAGGTTTTCCGCCTTTTCACCAAACCCTCATAGAGGGCTCTTGTGATTGCTGCGCTTTCACATGGAGCCTTCTGTTTGCATGTGAATTATACGTCCATGATGGAACTATGCACTAGCACAGGGTTCCTACAGGACCTGGAAAACCTGGAAAAGGGGGCAATATTTGCAAAAGTCAGAGAAAACCTGGAAAAGTCAGGGAATCTCGAAAGTCCTGGTGGTCAGGGAAAAGTCAGGGAAATTTTCATGTTCAGTGCTCAGATTCTACTAGTCATTTCGAACTGTGTTGGTGCTCTGCAATTGATATCACCCTCGAAATGCATGCCACTCAGTAGCGCATACGTCATTGAAGTGGCACTGAAGTAGGATAGTCTAGTATTGTTTTAGGAAGCTCATCCAATGCCAATCAGTTGGCTGTGAAGGTGCTCTTTTTATGCTGGTAGTTTACGTATCTCCCTGCACAAAAGGTCAAGATTGTGAGTGAATACTTTACCATGTGTATATTCTTTACTTGTGTTTCGCATGTTTCTTCTGAATGCTTCGTTCCTTCAGTTTCTTAAATTAATGAATTGTATTCCCCTGTCCACTTCTTTGGTATTCCTGCGTATAGAGCTAGTTTGAGTTAAAAGAAAACAGAACTCTCTTGCTGTAAGGGGTATCAATTGTGGCTTTGTTGCTCAGGAGAGTTTATTCACTCTAAAGAAGTGAGAAGTTGCACCCAAGGATATTGCATTTTTCCTGATTGAAGCCATAAGATTAATCCCCCATCTGTACTGTAACGACTTGCTCCAGAGAAGCTGTCTTAAAAAATTATTCACGTTTGTAGTGTAGCTGGCCCTCATCTATGTTATGGAATGATAATTTTAACTTTGAGTCATGACCAATTGTAGTGAAGCTTCAGTGTATGGAAGAATTTAGTGCGGTCTAAATTTTCTGAAGCACAGAAGACCTTCGGAAATCATGGCGTACACTCCTTTTTGTAAGAGTAAAGAGGTAAGACTGAATCAGGATGAATTCAACTATCAATAACTTTGTGTTTTGATAGATCATTTGGTTACTAAGATTTTATATTGGAGATGATCACACCTCAAGCCAAATTAGTGAAATTACTACAACTTAGGAACAATTCAAAAACAGCAACCCTCGGCTCAAATTTTCTGGTTCTCATGAAAAGAGTGTATAGGTTCACTTGTTGTATGAAAGAATTTTCTAGAATATTGCTTCTTTCTTGCAAATCAGCCCATTTTATTATCAACCTAAGATAGTTGAAAAAGCAGGGAATTCTAGTAGACGTAGAAACAAAAAAATGTAGTCTGAATGCAGAAATTATGTTAGTCCGGCGAAAACGGAAAGAGAAGGCCTGTACTGGAGTGGAGTCTTTTTTACGTCATGGCTGGAAATACGTCGAAGAGGAAGTACGAAGAAAAGCGGAGAAGACAAATAGCAAGAGACTTGAAAGGGCTAAATTGTCCTAATGGCAAGTGACATTTTGCATTCTTTTTCCGCATTATGAATTTGATTTTCCATGAGTTCCTTGTTTTTAGTTGCAGTTTGTGAAGGCAGTTCATGTTTTTTTGGGCGTAGAATCACTGGAACGCGGTACGTTATGGTGTGTGCATTCATCCTACTATTGCACAATGCAATATTAAATTTGAAAATGCTTTCGTTGCACACTGATGCAGTATGCATTCCTTTTCTTGTTGCAGTACGATGCATACCACGCTTAGCATGGCTTTAGGAAGAATATTCACTTATTGCGAAAGTCGCAAACAGTGACTCCCTCAAGCCTAGACCACCCTCTCGCCTTGATTTGACGATCATCCTAAAGGATAAGTTTCTCAGTCGGTACGATTGTTACCGTCATCTCTCTCTCTCTGCAGCTCTGTACTTGTAGTCCAATTGTGTTTGGTTTGTCATGTGAACCCTTACTCCTAGTGCAAATGCATGCCAATTGTACTTTGACTGCGATCCAAGAACTGAAATTTTATGGCAAGAACATTCTGGAAAAACATGACCAATTTAGAACAGGTCAGGGAAAATGGGTATATTATAGGCTGGAAGTCCGGGAAAAGAGGAAATATTTCTATAAAAGTCGGGGAAAAAAATTCTGCAAAACCTGTAGGAACCCTGAAGTGGTTGTACCGGCTTTTGCCATCCTGGCTTTTGACCGTCGCGGCCGTCGACCTAGGCTTGACAATCTGGGTTTGACGAATCGGTTTTGTCAGACTTCGAGTAAATTTGAAGTAACATGGATGGGATATCACTCCTTTCTGTGGCCGCGCCCACTTGTTCGAGATTTTGTGTATTTGCGGCTGTCTGGCGTGATATGTGAATGTGCCAAGACTATAACATTTTGATAGACTGATACACTCTAGTTAAGTATTGTTGTAAAATCAATTGAACATGTTGACAAATAATAATCAGATATCGGATACCCCTGGCTTAAAAAATTGGCTAAGATATGCAAAAATATCAAAATGCATGAGAGAGATTGTAGGGTGGGAATACTAGTTACCTGAAATGTCCTCGCTTTGTTATTGTTGGTTTTCTTGTTTTTTCTAGCGTCTGTTCTAATTACCACATTTACGATATAGTAAAGTTAACAAAAGGGATGTCACTTAAAATCTAAAGACAGACAGGAATAAAACAATAATCCCTGTGCGAAGTGCTATACTGACTTAGCATTGTGCATCTTCGCCTTGGCACAGGTGTCACAAGGATATGTGAATACAACACGAAAACAAGAATACTGGAACTCTAAACATCATGTGTTGTTATTTCTTTCACTTTACACTTGCACACGAATTCTTCACGAAAAGCATCATGTCACAAGCCAACAAATTTTCAGGTCAGCTGCTAAGCACTTTTTTACTCTCAGGAAGTAGAGAAAAACATAATTCGTATATACTTACATAAGAGGTCTTAGAAATGGTTCCTATCCATTGTAAACGTTATCGTTCCAAGATGGTTTAATTTTCCTGGACTCCCGCTTTAGGGAAAGAGTCCTGTAAAACGAGGTCTGTCCGTCCTTCCCTCCGTCACCAACACACTTTCCAGGATAACTGCTCAATATATTTTTCTGAAATTTGGTGTGAAGGTGACAATCTATGATTGACGAAAAGTGATGGAGCCCGAATTTTGAAAAAAATTTGTTCAGCGTGTGGCAATTCATGCCCCATTAGGGTTTTTTAAGAATATTTCAAAATCTGTTCATTACTTTTTTGTAGTTCTTGGTGTGAAACTACAGGGCAATATTAGTTATGCTGTGGACCACGTGTCATATCTAGGAAAACTTTTGTTTGGCTTGCCGGTGGCAATTTATATACGTCCAAAAAAGGCATTTTCATGTTTTTTCCAAATATGTCGAGAACTGTTCATTCGATTCTTTTCATTTTTGGCGTGAATATTAGGAGCAACTCTAAGCATGTTTTGAATCATATGCTATGTCTCCAGACAATCTGGTTTGGCTTGCAGGTGGCAATTTACGTCCAAAAATGATTTTTCCCAATATTTCATGAACGGTTCATCTGTTTTTTGTCATTTGTGGTGCGATTCATTGGGGCCTCTCTGCGTATGTCTTGGACCATGTACCGTGTCTGAGGAAAATTTCGCTAGGCTTGCGGGTGGTAATTTACGTCAGAAAATAGCCATTTTCAGGTTTTTTTTCCAGATGTGTCAACAATGGTTTATCTTTTCATTTTTGGCAAGACAAGATATGTTATGACCCATGTTTTATATCTTGGGAATATGTTGTTCTTCAGCATGCGGGTGGCAATTTATGTTGATAATGGCTGTTTTAGGAATTTTTCAAGAATTTTCTTTATGCTTTTGTGATTTGTGATGCAAATCTTATAGCTTACGTGTTTTTCTCTACTTTGGTCTGACGCGGAGATTCTCAATTAAGTTTGCGGGAGTCCACTAATTATGTGACTTGTTATTCTTAAATCTCAAAGTAAATCTTTTGAAGCCATGTTTTACATATCTGATCCATTCTTAAATAATTCTTTTCGCAATTAGCCTCATTTGATTTCATGCTCACCTTTATGACCAAAAGATGAAGATACACGCATTCAATCCACTGCTTTTGATTCGGCAGAGCGAACTGGTAAAATGTGTGTAAGAATGATCGTTGTTTTACCACAACAGATCTCCTGATATTTCATGATTCTACTGGTTGTTTTCAATAGCATCTTGTTTTGTTTTTGTTTTTTCTAATAGATTCGTACCTTCAACTGCGATATATGCTGACGGACTGTGTAAAAGAATTTTCACTGAAGCTTCGCGATAAAACTGCCTCATTGCACGACGAACATGAAAACGAACGAAAGTTATTGAGCATGATAAAAACAAACTATAAACGGAACCTGAAGAGACGAGGAAATGCTGATGAGCTTATAGAACGATATTTAGCTGGTGAACGCTTAAAATCTAGGAAGTTTGATCGAATGCTTAAGAAACAGAAAGACAAGCCGACTGATGTTCTGTATGTAGTTCCTGGTGGAACCGTGTCAGAGACTTAAATTGTGTTGTGAAGATGATGTACTAAACTTTTTAAGACTATATAACTATATATTTATTTTCTGTAGTTAGGTTGCGTTCTTTTGACTCATATCATCACCACCTCTCACAGCGTTTATTTAGATTCATAGCTGATCGCACAAACAATCCGCTTGCTGTACCTATTTAGTGATGTCTTAAAGGAACTATGCCTCAAAAATTTTTATGGCTATTTTCCACAGAAAAAGGCCTTTCAAACCGGGATAAGGTACTTTAAAACTACCAAAGATTACTTTTGCAGACTAAGGAGGCTTCACAGTTTTTTTCATTGAGTACAGACATTGCTCTCGGTATGACATAAATCTTTCTACAATCCACACTCGTGGTAAAATTATTCTCAACAGTGACAAAAGGAATGTATTCACTGCGCTGAGTGAGAAAATTAATGGCTTGCTGAAGTGATTAGTTCAAGCTAATAGCACATAATTACTGAAGTCAAGCATTGACAGTAAAGTGTAATAATTTGTCAGCTGGACTTCGTCAATCGAATATTGAGGCATATTCGCTAAACCGAGAGCTTTTCGGTATCACCGACAAAACAATGACAAGAAAAATTCGATATCTTCCAGACTTTTATGCTAATTTTTAACGTTGGTTATAATTTGAACACACTGAACTAGTATTTATCGTGAAATAAATTTTGAGGCACTGTTCCTTTAACAGAAAAGCTGTGCTTGCCAAAGTGGTCTCATTTTGCGCAATGCAGCTCTCCTTAGATTTAAATCACTCTGAATATTGTCCTTCCAACTAGTTTGAGCACATAAGGAAACTGACACGCTACATAACACACGTTAAATGTCTTTCAAGTAATGGCAGAATACGTCACTTCCGATTTTATTAGTTTTGAAGGAATTTTGTTGAATGTAAATCTCTTTCCAAGCTTGCACTAATTGATTTCTCCTTCAGCACAAGCATTTGTTCCAGTAGCAGAGGAACACCAGGAAGGTGCTGTTCCACTGCATATTTCACGTTTCAGTTATGCCAGTAAAACTAGTGCATTTGTCGTACTTTTAATTCTTGTTATGATTAAGTCATTAGAATCGGGTAGCTTCTGTACTATAAATTACGGTTTTGTCGTTCTCCATTTTTGTGATGAAGTTAAGCCGCGTGTTCTTAGATTGTTCTGGATTATATGGCGAATTCGAGGCTAGGAGTGTAACTACGATTCTGCAATACCCAGGCATATTTTAAATTTAAAATATGCCTGGGCATTGCAGAATCGTAAAACAAGTGGTTAAAGGGATCCTCCGGCAAAGAATCATATTAAGTTCAATGAAAAATACTAAAAAATGGGCATGGAGACTTCCATTACTTTTTTCTGACATCGCGTGCGACTCTGACGAAGTTGATTTGGCTTATGGTAATCCACGGAAACGGAAACGAAAACGGAAACTGATCACATGGCCAACTCATATGCTTATGCCTCCCGCACCCGGGGGTAATATGTGTGGAACTCTTCTGTTGAAGATTGCATTCAAATTCTAATCATTGTCATTATCTTGGTCTAACAAACTCTTGTCAGCAGTTGGTTCTTCCTTTTCTTTTATACAACAAAAGTTATTTTTGACTAATCTCGTATTACACAAATAATATTGCTTCGACCAGTATGTAGTTGTTCTCTTTCAAGGGCAGTCTGCAAATTTACTGTTCAAAGAAGCGACACGCTTGAAACAAGCCGAGTGGACAAGCCCTGGACAAGCGACGTTCAAGACGGGGGAAATTGTAGATCTGGGTTCTAGAAAGAAGATGTTCTCTTTGGGTTCCATGATAGCTTTAAAGACCCTTCAAATGGTTGTCGAATCAGCGTAACGAAGTGCATGCACAATGAGCACTGAGTGTTGCAGTCTTATTACCAAGGGCCAACGCAATTTTGGGGTCAACTTGGTAATTGGGACAAGTTGTTCACACCCTGGTCACCCAGGTTTTAGGAAAAGGAACACTCTTGCGTGATTGATGCGATAATCGATTTCTGTCGTTCGTTGACAGTCGATTTCTCTAGCTGCCCTGCCCCCGTCTGCTCATCGATAGAATGTGGAGGACAAGAAAAACAACAAACGTGAAAACAAAAATATATGTTCCTGTGCTGCTAGCTGGTTGTAAATCAAAAGTTTAATTCATTAATTTCACTCTTAGCACTGGAAATACGTATTTTGAGTACCTGCACTAACAATTTATAGTTTCCGTTTTCGTTTCCGTTTCCGTGGATTACCATAAGCCCTCCGAATAGCATAGCATGCAGCACACCACGGCGGTCAGCACTTTTTTTCCTCGGTGACACTGTACTGTTAGAAGGTACGCTCACTTTTTTGCATGAATCTAATGACTAGTTATTCCAGTTTGAATAACTTCTCTATTGGATTTCACCAGTAAATTAGTTATAAAGCTTCGGCTGAAAGTTTCACAGCTGTACTGTCTGCTCCATCGACAGTTG
>JAOBRC010678675.1:0-10550 GCA_027575255.1 Scolionema suvaense | reverse complement strand
CTAACTTGTCTACTGCTAATTTCGAAGTCTATCATCTGCAATACCTGGCATTCGGACTGCTGAAAGTGCATCAGTATCATGTCTGACGTGAATCGTTTTTTACCGCGACGAAGCAATGAGATTAGAGTCTCATCGATGGATGGTAGAAGTTTCATAGATTTTATCAACTCACCTGCCCTTTCCTCAATGGCTAATGGGAACCAGACTGAAATTGGCAGAAACACCAACGAAAGTACTAATGATACTGTGCCTGATCAATCTGCTAATAATATTGCCAGGTAAGACATCTGCATCCTTCCTCTTATACCTAGGTAGGCCTATATACATGTAACGGTCCGCGGGAACATGTATTTTGTTAATGTTACTCATTTTCAAGATCCCCTTCATAAATTTGTTCCAAAATTGCTTGATGGTGTTTTTTTTGCTAGCAGAGCGCAATGCAAGCTACCTTTATTTTTGTTTATGTCATTGCAATGCCAACATTTGATAGAAGCCACATGGACAAACCAAGTTACGACAGGCTACTGATTAATTGGTTTTTTAGTGTTGATTTTGTGACTGATGTTACGATTTCTTCTTTGTTACTCTACTGGCAGTTGGTAGATCATAGTCACAAGAAGCGAAGTGACTATGAGTAGATGCATGGACACTGACGAAGTGTAGCTAGACATAGAAAGGAAATGTGTGCTTACTGAAGCTATATTCAGAACCTATTATTTGCCAGTTTGCGTCAGGTGTTCCTATAGCAACCTCATGATTAACATCAGTTTATTTTGAATCAGTGCGTAAAGCCAGGCATAATTGATGAGGTGAAGTCACTTGTGGCGTTAATGTCCTCATTTTGGCATAATTACCAAACGCAGAAATGCTGCGAAAGGTGAGAGACCAAGCAAGCAAGTGAAGCGCAGTGCGCTTGGTGTGGTACCGGCTAGCCTAACCATAAGGAGATTTTCCCCAGACATGACAACATGGTTCATAATATATGCTGAGTTGCCCCAATGAATCACACGAAAAATGCCAAAAAATGAATTAACCATTCATGATGTGTTTGAAAAAAAATATCCCAAAACGGCTAATTTCGGACAAAAATTGCCACCTGCAAGCCAAAGGAGATTTTCCGAAGACATGGCACATGCCATGCCGCAAATATTCATATAAAAAAATTACAAGAATCCTATGAACAGTTTTTGACATTCCTTAATTCACTCAAATTTCGTGCAAATCTAAGTTTCACTGCAAGCCGATGCGCAAATAATTGATTGCGCGAAAAATAGGTATTTTTTGCGCAGTTAGGTGCACGAAAAGACGATTTGCGCGAAAATTTTTACAAAGAGGGGGTGCGAAAAAATAACTCAAGATTACTCGGCCCGAGTTTTTAACCTTGTTTATCTAGCCTTATCACTTTGCAATACTGAGAACCTGCAGAAAAGTTGAAAGGAGCAGAGGAAAATTGGGTAGCCAAATCACAACCGCAAATGTTAATGAGTACCAATTGTAGGCTGCTTTTTTCAATAGATCAGTCTGCTATTCCGGACTACGCATGCGGGAAAAATTCAACGTTTATTCTTCTGCGCCAAAATTAAATACGTGAAAATAAAACTAGCACGAAATTTGAGTGAATCAAGGTATCTGGAAATAGCCATGAAAGACGCCATTTTGTACAAAAATTGCCACCTGTAAGCCAAACGAGATCCATGCACATGTCGGATAGCGTATTTCAATGCACCAATTCATCTAGTACCATCTTTGCAAAATAATCTTGGGGAAGAGTTTAAGAAAGTTACTTTATTCTGAGAAACTTTCGCAAGAGAAACTTCGGCGAATTTGAGCATGTTCATGAAAGATAATCTCGCGAAAATGCCTACAAACGTCCACACGTGAAAGTCTATCTCTCAAATTTTTTCCAAAACATGATTTCACCAAAATTTACTCAGTCAACGTTCACTTAAAGCAAGGATAAGGGAGGTTGAGGACCTTGCAAAGTCGCAAAATGCTTTCCTTCGCGAAAGTTTATCTGGCGAGTTTTCTGAGATTTGCTGATTTGCAAAAGTTTATCCACAAATTTTCGCGAGTTTTCAACCATGCGAAAGTTTCTCTCGCGAAAGTTTCTCTGAATAAAGTATCTTATCTTTTCACTGTTTTAGTCACAAGACATGATCATGTCATATTCTTCTATTTCCGTTAAACACACACAAACATTATAAATACAGACAATGCCTGAGTTGTTTACAATTAACTTCGACAAATATTAACACTTCTTAACCACTAACATTTTCCCCAGACATCAGGGTTTCCCGTAGGCCATCAACATATGGGGGTGGTGGTGCCCCCTTGAAGGGGAGGGCGCAGGGCATTTTTTATGGGGGGGCGTCCCTTAGGACCGTCGAAAATATCGCGACGCGCATGCGAAACAATGGAAAATCGCACTATTCTTGCTAAAAAAAGTGCTGATTTAGTGTACATGTGTTAAGAATGCAAAAAAACACAGGAATGCATGATATTTTATGCAAATTTAAATGAATTTATTCAATAAGCATTTAAAAACTACCAACAATATCTGGTAAATTTTGGAAAATTTGGGAAAATCATGGGGGGGGGCAAGTCATTTGATGCTGGGAGCACGGGCCATTGTTGGGATCATGGGGGAGCGCCCCCCATGCCCCCCAACTTCAGGAAACCTTCACAGGGCATTAAAGGGATCTGTATACAATTTATTGTCCTTTTGAAAGTGTAGTCACTCATCCACTAAATTCATGGATCCAATGAGGCCTTAAGGGGGAGCAGAAAATAAAAATGCAAGCAGAGCAATATACAAATTCACTTCCCTTTCTGCACATTTGTAATGACAAAGCACCAAAAAAGGGACGGAGAACACAAGGCTAATATGGGCTCAATCCTCCAAGACAGATGAAGGTGTTCATACACACATTATAGGTTATCATATGTTTCTCACCATTAAACTCTTCCTCAATCTACATTTCTTCAGTCTACGAGCATGGGGCTTATAAGTGAGAAGTGCTTCATCCACACTCGCCAGAACATCACGAAGTATCTCTGATGCAGACATAATCACTTTTAAATGCTAAGAGACAATTAAGCAATACAAGTGTATACCTTACACATACACTAACTAAAGAAATATTCCATATCTATTATGTAATAACTCTACCAAGTTTTCTAATCAAGCAGAACTTTGGCGGAGTTTTCCTTATTTCCTCTAACTATGCCTATGCAACTTCACCAATATAAACATTCTGTAAATAAGGATGATTTCAAGAAATTAGCTCACTACGATAACAGGTTTCGCTTGTCTTTTGGCTAGAGTCCCTTGCTTTATGCAAATTCTATTTTCTTACAAATGTCTGCATAGAGTCAGTCGGCCTCCCAACAGATATCAGAATATCATATATTTTAATCTTACAAAAACTATCTTAAGCAGGTAGGGTAAGGGAACTTTTTTTGGCAAGTACTAATTTTGACAAATTCGGCAAATTGATGACCTGAGAGTAACAAAAAATTACTACTTCCCAAAATAAGGTACCGAAGACTAACCAAAGCAGGGCTTATTTTAGCCCCATGTTGCGGTTGACTATCGAACGCAACAGGCTGCCCTTCAAGGTTCGAAGTAATAAGATCCCTAGAGAAACATGAAAAAACTGCCCTTTATCTGCAAATCGAACGCATGCCCTGCCCTTCTAGAATATGTCTTGCAAAGAGTGTTCTCGGATAAAATTGAAAAACAATCAAAATCCTAATTTTTGAGCATTAACTGCAACGAGAGCTTTCTCAAATACGACACATGGCCCATAGCAAGCATAGCAACCATGGCAGTCCATAGCTATCATCGCTATGAAGTTCCACACCAAACATTAACAGGAAATGAATGCATCTAAAACTATTTTGAGAAAACCACTACAGACAAACCTCATTTTATGGGACATTTCCACTTACTTGGTTGTCCCAAAATAAATTAGGAGATATCTATATTATTTCCTCTGACTTGTCCGTAAAAGCAGAAGTCCGAAAACATGTACATGCATGCCAGCCTCTTAAACAAAAACTGACATGACATCGTACATAAACATACAGGTACCACTGGACTCAATACTCTACTACATACTCTACAGCGAGGTCCTCAAATTTGAGACCTGTGACTTCAACGACATGACTGTTCCTGGATGGGTGGGAAAGTTATTCATTCACCTTCAATAGACAATATTATATTTCACTGTGTCACTTCCACTGACTGTTGTGCTATGATTGTTGATATTATTGTTGTTGTTGTAATGCACGTGCACGAATTCCTTCCACTTACTATAGCTCATGATCATTCGTAAACAAATGAATAGATATGCATACACAGAAATAGTACAAGTACTTATTTTCCAACAGAGCATTTGTTCAGACATTGAAAAGAAACCTTTGTCAGGAGATTGGTAAAGTCTCCTCCAGATTAAACAAGATGAGTGACAACACCAAACATGGTTGTAAGTGTAAGGCTCTTATGTGGACTCTAGGCGAGCGATGCCAGCTCTCCTCAAACATTTTACGAGGGTGTGGAGGCAAGGGAGAGTGATTGCTCTCCTCTCCTTTCAAAGCCTGTTAGTTAATGGAAAACGGTCTCAGAATATACCTTTTCTTTGCCTACTATTCCCAAGCTGGAGTTCAATAAAACTCAAGAGAATAGTCACCAGCACTAGCTAGATAAGAATCATGGTAATTACAACATAGCATGTATAACAGCAGTAGATACAATACTATTCACTTCTCACAATATGCACTCATGTGCACTCATATGTATTACTAGATTTCTAACAAGCAACTATTCCCAGTCTCGGTTTCATATTATGGTTAAACTTAGCAACTGAGACTAGAGTAACTAAAACTGTCAAACAACACAGCTAGCGACATATCGCAAAACTTCAGCATAAATATCAATCCCATCGCTGTTTGACTCCCTTTGCTCATCGATCTGATGATACAAAGCTTCAAGTTGCTCTTGAGAGAGAGGAAGAGGTGTCCTTGGTAGCACATATCCAATATCAGTAGGCTCCTCAATGATGTCCTGCATGTGAAATCTGTTGATCGCTTCATCAACAGCAGCAGTATTTATGGAGAACAAGTTCCTCATTGCGGTAGAATTATCTTCAGAATTAAGCAAACTTCCACGATACCAAAGCTGGAGAGGTGTATGCTGATTCTCCGTTCTGATTCTATGGTTGTTGTGGGCTACCCTCCATCGCTCCAAATCAGAGTGCAAACGGGTACCGAAGACATGATGCAGGACAGAAATGTGAACATTGTTCTCCAAATTTAACAAACCCATTTCCTCCAAGTAATAAAAAATTTGTCTGTACCGAACCAGAACTTTCACAACAACATCCCTCCATAAACGTTCAATTCGCTGGTTATGGACTGACGGTCCAGACATAAAACTTCCCCTATTCTCACCATTGATAATATTCATAAATCTACGAATATGCACAAATTCTGATCCACCATCTGCCCTGACTCTACTGGGAATTCCATACTCTCTTATCCCTGTCATAAAATCATTCCATGCAGATGCAGCAAGGTTATCGGTGTGCACACGAAGGTAGACAACCAACCTTGAGTAACCATCAATGGCACCATCCACAACAAAATTCCACCTAACAAAAGAAGATACTTAGAAAGTGACAATTTGAACCTACTCACGCCTCCCTTAAAGCAATACAACAATCAAAATTGAAATTAACGTAGCTGAAAGTCCTTTCAATCAAGAACTTTGGTCTTTATTTCATGTGAAAAGCTGCTCTCGTTCAACATATACAGGTCTTTAAAATTGCAAAGTTTCTAATATCTTTTTTAGGCACAGTAATTATGCAGGATGTGGGTTACGACCAATGAAATTAGTGAATATTTGTGATTTAATTGTACCTGATCTAAAAACATACAAACATGTTTGATAGCACCATTTATGCCACATCGTGGATATGTTATACACCAACTCAAGAATTCTTTCAACTGTTTGGTTACTGTGGCCAGCAGTATCCCTAGTGATGGTCATAACTGATGTCATAGCTTAATTTGAATCAAGTAGTGAAGAGTGCATAAATTATCCTAACTTTGAAGCAAGATTTTGGGACAACCACAGAAGCTTTTTTACCTGAAACAAAAGCCAAACTTCATCATTTTTCATATTCTACTGATGAGCTGAATATCATTTTTGACCGTAGTATTTTGTTTTAAATACATATATGTAAATGGATGTCTAGGCATATCTGAAATGCAGAGCATAAGGCTTTCTCACACATACAAAAACTGAACAGAACAAGATTGATTATTGAGTTTAACAGAAAAGTGATTCAAAGATACCCTGGAACCATCGGCACTTTATACGCATAGGGGACACCTGTCCTGATCCTGTGCTTGAAATGACAAGCTCCAGTATAGAGGAATGAAAACACTGGTCCCAGGGTACTCAAAGATGAATCCTGTGAAATAGTGCAATGCTATGTACTTTTCAATACGAGTGAAGTTTTTGAAAAGGCAAAGCAGGGAGAAGGCTACTTATTATAAGCAGCAAGGAAATGTTGTCCCAAGAGGTACAAGTATGGTAGTCAAAAGTGAGGTATTTTTTGTGGACTTCAACACAATCATATGCGTACAAACTGAATGTGCAACCTGACAATCATAATCCAGGCATCTATTTTCATTAGAAGCAGGATGTATAGTCAGGTCATAATCATACTCATCATGATGAGCTCATTTAAGGTATCATGAACAAAATTTAATTACAAAACCAACTAAGCGTTCCATATCCTGGAACTTAAGCCTCCAAGAAAGCAAAAGAAACAAGCCCTGTAGTTTTCGAGAAATCTTATTGTTAATGAATGTAAAATTCGCGATAACCATTAGTAAGATATACACAAAAATGACAACACCATTTTTATAGCACTAAGCTTTTCGACTAAAAAGTCATCTTCAGGTGCAACAAGTCAAGAAGTCGAAAAGCTTAGAGCTATAAAAATGGTGTAGTCATTTTTGTGTATATCTTATTATTGTTAATGCCTCTCAGACTCAGGGTACTGCCCACGGTGGGCAGCGCTAGGCGGTACCGCACAACTCTAATTATTAACCGCCCAGCACTAAATGAAGTTCTTCAATGTTTTTTAATCATTCCATCATATACACAGGGGATCTCAAGTTCTTATCCAAGTGAATATAATCAGCACTCAATTCCCCTGACTTTTTCAGAGCATGATTTGGTATGAGAGGATGCTAAGCAGATTAAATTTTATGATATTTTCAGCCTGAAATGAGGTTGAAGCTTTAAAACACTTCGGACTTCATCCGAAAATCATTGCCCACAAGCTCATTAAAGGAGGGTGGCTGCACCGCACACTGTTAGCACTAACAAAATCCTGGGCAGAACCCTGCACACTGAGTATCCAATAGCAGAATGCCTTTCCAGGAAACCAGACCATCGCGCTTGCAGCAACTATTCTTGCTTGATAATTAAGATTGAGCAGTCAGTGTTTTCCAAAGAAGTCAGTAAACACATACCTTATTAACTTATGGTTTGTATCTACATGCCACAGAGAATTGGGTGAAGGTACGCTATAAGTTCTTCTTGGGATCACTTGAGACCATCGCCTGGCGGTACCTACAGGGTCCCTTGCAGCCATAATTCGAGCAACACGATCTCGTTGAACAAGTAATGGTGGAGTTGAGGTTCTCAGTAATGCCGTGACTTCCTGAACTCCAGAGTTAGGAAACGTGCGAGAAATATTCGATATCACTGCAGATAGCTCATTATCAGAAATAGCAGAAAATCTCTGCCGAGGAGCAGTTATACCATTGACTCTTATGAAATTATGCAGCGTATTAGGGTGACAGGTACCTCCCAGCAAACCATTTTGAGCAATTGCAGATACAGAGTATCCAATGGACAAGAGATGCTCCAACCTAAAAAATTATGATAAGTAGGTAACTTAGTTAGCATGTGACACAAAATTCCTTGCAACTGGACTTCGTGACAATGTACGGTAATTATAGCATGATCTCCTCAATGATTACTCAAAATGATGATTAGATTGTGGTCACAACAAGCCACAATTTTAAAGGAAAAATAGGTTATTTTGTTAGCAGTTGATTGCATTATTTCTCGCATTCATAACTGTATTACCACAAAATTTTTTCCCACAATTCACGATTCTTGAGGTACACACATGATCAGCCTTGCTTTTAATACAGCCCTGTTTCGACAGAGATGAACGCTTTCAGGTGAATAAATCGGAGTGACCAGTCATGACAGTAAAAAATCTTTCAGAATGCTAGATCTGTTCAATAATCTTCCCTTATTGTCCCATTTTTTCTAATTCCCAGGACGTCCATACTTGTGCAGCTCTGGGTGTGCACAACCCCCTTAGCCACAGCCCTGCAGAACAGGAAGAAGCTATTTTCGAAGATTCAAAACAAGGATGGAGTCAAAAAATGTACAGTGTTTGTAAGCAGTGGTTTCTCTTAGCTCATGAGACCCCTACTTCCAAATATTCTAGTATCTGCGCTGGCTATGTCTCGTGATTATAATTAAATCAGAAAGGAAACAGGGGCAACTTTAAAAACGTAAGCTTTCATGCTACAGCCTGAAACTAGAAAGACTTTTGAAAACCCTGCATAAGAGGAAATAAACCAAACAGAAACAAAACTTTCAGAGAAATGGGTCAATAATTGTATGTTCAAGCCAAAGACTGCGACAAAGAAAAGTGTTGAAAAAACTACAAAAGTTGGACTAATGCGCACAGTCAACAAACATGGACAGACTGTTTTTTCATACAAAACAGCTGAATAAATTAAAGTTATTTTATATTAGCATACAGTGCCAAGTCGCTCAAAGGCATTGAACGCTACTCGATGATCTTCAAACAATTTCTGCATGAGAAACAAAGGAGTACATTTTGCAATATTTACCGGTGTTTGTGTTGACAAAGCCGCCCTGACCACATTTATATAAGTGGACACTAATATCTCAAGAATGGGACCGCGCGCGAAGGGGATAACATAGGGTAATTATGAAATTGCCAAGACCTCCTGTACCCTACTGACAAAAATCAAATCACAATATCCCCGGATACTGACAATTACTTATGCATGTAAAACCATACCTTTCTCTGTTAATGTTGCATCTTGTGTTGCCTCTGCTACCAACACGAACATGCCGCGGAAGAGGTCCTCGTCGAGCGTTTTCCCTTTCCAAGCCATTATCTGCACCCACTAAAGAATCTACTTCTCCAAGTAACTGCTGAATATTGGTAGCACGATCATGATCAACCAAATGACTCACACGATGAAAATTATGTCGAATCTGTTCAACACGATTTACGCGTTCATCGCCATCTCTAGCAGGGTCAGCAGTAAAGCTTCGAATCAGACCACGGAGGGAACGTTGTATTATCACTAAGACCCCATTAAGAGTAGCCATGCCAGTATTTACATCTGATACATATATTGCGACCTGAGTCGTACAAGGTTCTAAGTCACATCATGACCAAAATTGAGTTATATGGATCATTCGAATCCTTGAGGTATTCTCTATTATTCTTCGAAGTTTAGAACGCCAATAATGCGTGGAAGATAGTCAAATGTAATCTTGAACAAAGTTCTAAGTCCAACATGTCCTGTCTGTGATAACGAATAAGGTTTTAAGTCCAAACATCTATTTTTTGTACTTCGAAAAAATTTATTTCACAAATGGCTGCAACCATCGAACTATGCTAGAGAAGGAAATTGCAGGTTTAAAGCAATTTGAAGGTCTCATTGGCTTCCTTTTACCAACCAGTTTACTTAAAATATAAAAACAAACGAAAAAAGTCACAATATCAAAAATGTAAGTAAGTGCCACACAGTTTTGCAAATGCAATGAAAGCGAAGCCTTATTTAGTTCCACAATGATGTTCTGTCCAAAAAACAAATTGGTTTGTCTATATCGCAGATTTCGAAGAGAAAGCCCTCATAACATAAGTGGACCCTGTAACCTGTAAGGGATTTCATAATCTTGTCGTATCGTTGACAGAAACAGAATACCAGGACGTGAATATCAGCATGTAGCTACATGTGCCTCAGGCTATCAAGTTACCTCAGACCTAACAAGTTGCATATAACTTGTCTCTACTGTCAAAAATTCGCACATTATACATAATTGTAGATAAGGGTAGCTATTCTTCGGGTCGGAAACTGCGTCACTCCTTAGGCCCTGGCCAGCTGGGGAAAACATTCAGGAAATTTATAAGGGTTTGACCAGAGCAGAAAGTAACTCGACAAATTTTTCCAGTGCTAGTTACGCATATGGCAAAATTATCTAAAACTTTTCCAGGTTTTGGAGAGCATAAACATGATCACATTTTGTCTTGAGTGGAGCTTTGATTCGTAAACAGAACTGGATACCCTGGCCGTACAGCAAGTCTATCCCAAATCCATAATGCCCCCCATGTATGGTCAGCGGACTTTCCAACCCGAAGAATGCGCCATAGAAGATACAAAGATAGAAGAGCTAACATAGACAGACA
>JAOBRC010678674.1:0-17663 GCA_027575255.1 Scolionema suvaense | reverse complement strand
GGATTTTTTTATTGAATTCCTAGGCACCAGACCTAATAGCATATGTAAAGACCCCATTTAGTGGTGAACTCCTTTAAATACATAAAGATTATAGAAGACGTTTCAATCACTGTCATTGGCTGCCTCCAAGTCCTCTAGTGAAAATGACACACTCGTTGTAGCTGTATCGGACGGATTGCGTCTGTTTCCTGGGTACATGTGAGGTCCAGAGCTAATCCTACGTACTTCATCTGAATACCAAGTATCTATCACAGGCATCGGATCAAAAAGTGCGAGGAAGGGCCTTTCTCGCTTATTCGCAGTAGGCAATCAAGACGATTTCTGCCAAGAGGGCATGCCAGTCATCCTTTATTCTGTTCATTCTAGAGAACATACACTCTAGCTTTGCCTTCGAGAATGGCTTTACAAGTAGGATCTCAAAGATGTAAAGGATATTTCTACATTCGTTCAAGATTGTCTCATTTCTGAAGACGTGCTTCCAAAGTTCTAGATAGGAGCAACCTTTGTTGTTGGCAATTAGTGGAATAATGTGCCTCTTCAAAATTATCCATTCTTGCATAATGGCCTCAACTTTACACCCATTTTTCGCCAGGAGATCAGAAAAGGAGTCAGGTAAGGTTGATACATAACTGTCCCCAAACGGTTCATATTCTGCTCTTGGCCATGTTGTTACCTGAAGCAGCAGAATGATGTTGGCGAATATCGGGGAGTTACTCAAATCCTCAAACCCATGCTGTACTGCTCCAGCGATGCGTGCAATGCTATCATTGTATAAGTTGTTCACTGATTGAATTGTTCCTTGAAAACGAGCTAGTGCAAAACCCTGGTAGCGCATTCTGCCATCCACTTCCTCAACGTCAGCAAGAAACTTCCTGTAATTTAGCAGAAGACCATCAGGGTTCTCATTTGCTTCAGCAATTAATAATCGCAGTTTAGCCATAGTGTTGGTAAATTCAGTGATTCGACGAACAACCTTCACTGGATCATGTTTCTTTTGCTGAAATGCCAAGCTAATTCTCTGCGGAGGCATAAGCACATCTAAATAAACGGCTATTTTTAGAGGTAAAGTTGCCTCTCGCCACTGTATCAAATAGCCTGCTAGTTCTGCACTTTTGCTGGCTTGTGAGTCAGTGCAAGATAAAGATTCTGCGTGAGACATGGATGCTCCAAAATTTTCGAGGCAGATTTTCATTGCCTTTATTTTATGATCTATCCATCTTGTTTCAAAAGCACAAGTTGGCTTTGGGATTGACTGTTCCCAAGCCTCAGCAATGGGTTGTAATTCATACCAACGTTTTGGCGACTTCTCGTTCAGGCAGTAGATTTTGCATAGGAATTCATCTACAGTTTTAAACACACTATCTTTCAATGCATCCTGTAGGGCAAGTTCGATGCGGTGGTTGAAATAATGCACAACCTAGAGCCAAGGTGACTCAGACTTAAGTAGTGCTCCAAGCCCAAAATTAACCCCCGTGTTTACCGCTGCCCTGTCTACATTTAGACCTACTATGTGCTGTTCACTATCTGCAATTGCGAAGCGGTTAAATGCTGATTTCATGCAATCTTTAAGGCCAGCTGCATTGGCCTTCTGCACCTCTTCGATTGATAAATATCGCAGTTGGGGGGATCCATCAAACAAAAACAGAACATAAATCAGCTCCTTCTCCGTAACAGAAGAATCAGTGCTACCATCGGCAAGTACGCTGTAGAATCTGGCTTTCATGATCTCGGTGACAAAGAGATCCTTCAAGTGCTGAAAAAAATGAGCGTAAAAGAAATCGGCACGGGGTGACTTGAAAAGCAATAAGACAGAACCATGAAAATACATCAAGCTAGGCTGGAATCTTCACCCATGGTCTTGGAACTTCCTTATTCATTATGCAGAAAAATTTTGTAGAAGTATGCCTCCCTGAACACTGAGCTAAGGGCAGTCAGTTGCAATTACCAATAGGTAAACTGCACATGATTTTTTAGAAGAACGTCCACTTTACAAGCACAGTTTCGTGTTTGCTCCGATGTTCTTTAACTTGTTGTTAGATTTCGTGTTTTAGTATTAAAGCACATTATCGTTATGCAGGTTATTCTTCCGTTTTAAAAAAAGGATTGAAGTTATAGTGAGCAATCTGACAACGTTACTCTTTTTTGCAAGAGAGTATGGTGGGTAAAAAAAGTGATTGATTTGTAACAGCATGACTACTTTCAGTGAGAACTGAAGTAAAATTATCAGAAGTAAGACAAAAGCAAGGCTTAGGATGAAATATACCAGAAATGGTCAGGCTCCCATTTGCAGTCAAGCAAACTTGGAGGAAAATGTACCTGATTGTCTAACAATCTTGCAGTAGAGCACAACTCAAAGATAAATAGAAGTTTTTTATATCAACTTGGCGAAATGCATGGTAACAGGAAACGTTCTGAAACAGCGCATAAATAAAAGAAACAAAACTCAATGAGGATTTCTTAAAATTGACGTCACCTTTCCAATTTAGTCTGTAAACTCTGCTCCTGCTCGATCGGTGTGGTACGCTTTTCCGATATTTTTGACATGATTTTTAGGTGTAAGTCCAACAGTCCAGGATAATCTGAAAAAGGTCGTTCATTTTTCACGAGATAGTAAGCGACATTTGACCTCCAGTGATGATCGATCTTTGGCTTTTAAATTGGTGAGCGATTTTCCTCGGCTCCCATCTTTGACTTTTCACTCAATGTTTTAGCAATCTTGTGAGGCTTTGACGAGGTGTCATATATTCTTGACTCCAACAATTTACATGTTGAGCAACGCAAGCGAATGACATGTGTCCCCTGTAAATCATACTCCAGAGAACAACTTAATTCCTTTGCCCCTTTACGAAAAGTGGCCAGTTTGCACCGATGTTCTTTACTAGTAACAGACATCACTACTTCTCACAGCCAGAAGAGGAAAAAGAGCAGCAAAATATCTCACATGTCAATCGAACGTCTCAGGGCATTCTATTTGCAGACTTCAGATCATGCAAGAGATAGATTGCGTGAAGTGATTATCTATCGTAATTTGTTCACGAGGCATATCTGATAAGAAAGCGATATCAACCGCACTCTTATTGTTTCACATCTGTTAAGAATAGCAATAGTGGTTGGCAGACTGTGGGGGGGGCCGGCATTGCAACTGTAGCATTGTAGGGCATGCTCCAGGGCCAAGTGCAAGGAAGAAGATCGATGCTTGAAGCCGCAACTTCGAGATTGCGGTTTTCATTTCAAATCGGATTATAGGATCGCGATTTTAAATTTTGTGATCGTGAATCGCGGTTCGCGGTCGCTTAATTTGATCCCTGGCGAGGCGACACAAGGTTTGAAACAGGCTTGAAAGAAGCCTTCAATTTATTCAAAATTTTGTGGAGTTTAATGAGATGATGTTGTAAAGGGAAGATAGTGTTTTTTGTTTGAGGACTTTTGATTGGTTTATGTGTGTGCGGTGTTGTGATTTGTGAGGTAGTGGCACTCAGCTGCAAGTACAACTAAGTTATTTCTTTGAGTTTCACTGCTTGCATAATACTTTCCTGATAATGTGGCCATAAATGTATCTGATCGATTCGTTTTCTGTTCATCACTTCATCATTACTTTGTGCTTGGCTTTACTGTGGTCTACATCATTGAATTCGGTTGACGAAGTGAGGGTCTTGTGGAATTGTTGATTTCTGTTCATTGCTTATGTGCATTGCCATCATATTATGTCTTACTGCTTTAGTTGCTACTTAGATAGGCATTATAGGATGAACTGTTTGTTTTCCTATTGTAAAATCAGAGATATTTTTGCAACTGAAATTCGCCAACTTTTCTTGGAGAAGAAATATTGGTGCAAGAATGTTTTGGTTGCTTTATCCTATTATAAATCTCCTCTGATTTTCGTGAGCTTTCTTGGCTAAATGTACGATTAAGTATGCTCCTCTACGCACGTAATTTTAACAGTCTTCTCATTAAAGACAGCTGAAACACCGTCTTACTTGTCGTATATTTGTTATTTATTTTCTAGGCACACCGATACTGATGGAAGCTCGAGTTGTGGAATATATGGGTGACAGCTCTGTGGTTACCCCTCAGGATGGAGATTGTTTTGAAGGACTGATTATAAATAAAACTGTTTCATCGACATTTGTATTTCCATCTGTAAATATACCACATGGTTCTGAAATAGTTGACACAACCCTGATGCTGACTATGGAAGATGATTGCGTAGGTCCTGATTCAATGATGACTGACATGAAAGTGGGTATCATATGTTCTGCCTTGGCATCTAAATGTGCACTTACAGACACTGTTAGCTCAGATCCGAGTGTAGATATGCTAAACATTGCTGGAAACTGTTCAGCTGGTTCAAGATTGTACCTGAGTAGTGGCTCCCTAAATTCCACAATTCAACATCTTCTCAATCAATCCTCCTTTCACCGAGAATGCGGCATTGTGTTAAGTATAAAGTCCCTTTTTCCTGACGATGCATCAAGAAATATTGTCTACACCGGCTGGAATAGACCGATCCTTCGCATCAAGTTCATTCCTCAGAGTATGTTTTTCCTATTTGTTTTACTGAAATTTGCTTATGACATTACCTAAATGCTGGGTCTGTCAATGTGGAGAATCATGCTCCATATGTTTTATTTTTCCCAAATATCTTTCACTCACCCATCCTTGCATACTTGGCTTTTGAGGGGATCACACTGCTACTGTAAAATATAGCAAACCGTGAAGGGCTTTCCCCTGTGTGTGTTACTTAAAGCAAGCATCTCAATGATTTCAAAGGAGGCAAGAGGAAAAGCCTCATCATTGCAACTACAGTGGTCTTTTTGGTCATCAGATACTGCTCATTAGGAGTATATTAGAGTGGTTTATTCAAGAACATATCCATAAATACAGATGAAAAACAGCTCACTGTTCCAACGCTGTCTTTCATTCAGGAGAGCCATACTAGATAAAGCTGTGATGAAGAGACCTTGAAGCAAGCTATATGGCATAGCAGATGTGCTTTATTTTTATTGTACAGGCAGTCACACCTGAAATCTGCTTCGTTGTGATAGCGACGAAGTTTCGCAGTGGATATAGTAAACAATAAGCTGCAGTGGTGTACCTGTCCTCTTTGTAGTTTCTGTGATTTTTGGTAATTTTGATTCTATATAGTAATGTCACTTTTTGGACTCCTGCTTTAGCGGAAGAATCCTATAAATGAGGTCCATCTGTCCATCTGTCCATTTTTCATAGACATTTTTTCCTGGATAACCGCTCGATGGATTTTTCTGAAAGTTGGCATAAGGTGACAATCTGTATTTAAGGAAAAGTGATGGTGTGAAGCTTCAGGGCAATAGCAGTTATGTTAATTGTGGAAATGTGCCATGTCTGGGGGAACTCTCTTTCGACTTGTGTGTGGCTACCGTAATTATCTGAATTAGCGCCGGGGCGCTCATTTAATTCTCTATCTTTTAGAGGGGGCGCTCATTCAGGCCGGGGCGCTCATTAGAAAAAATGCAAAACGGGAACTAGTATTAGTGAATATTTTTCAGACAAAACAAAATACAAAAATGAAGAACTCCCTATTAAAAACAAAAAAGGAATATCTGACTGAAGATAGTTCCTCTCTTGTTCTTTGTTGTTATGAACTATATGAATGAGCTCCTATGCACATCATATTACAAGTTTCTAAATGAGCGCCCCTTTCCTGGTTTGAGGGGAGGGGTGCTAATTTAAGCCGGGCACTCATTAAATTTCTCATTTGTCAAGAGGGATGCTCATTTGAGTAGGGGCTCATTTAAGCCGAGGCGTTCTTTCAGATAATTACGGTATGTCGAAAAGTGATGATTTTCAGGTTTTTTTGTAAATTACAGTTGGTCTGATTTTTGTCATTTTTTGGTCTGATCTTTTGGGGCAATTCTTTGTATGTCATGAACCATATGCCATGTCTCTGCACATCTTGTTAGGCTTACAGTTGGCAATTTACATCCGGAATTGGCTATTTTCAGATTTTTTTCCTATAATGTCATAAGTGGTTGATCTCCTTTTTGTCATTTTTTGCATGAGTCTTCGGTGCAAGTCTGCACGTGTCATGGACAGTGTGCCTGTCTCCGAAAAATTCTCATTTGGGTTGCAAGTGGCAATTGGCATCCGAATTTGGAGATTTTCAAGTGTTTTCCGAATATGTCGTAAATGATGCATCTGTTTTTTCTTATCTTTGGTTTGATTCTTAGGAGCAACTCAGCATATAATATAAACTATGTGCCATATCTGGGAAAACTGCAGTTCGGCTTGTGGGTGGTGTGATTTTTAACTTCATAACTTATGCTGTAACACATGCCTTGTATCAATGAATATGCTGCTCAGGGTGCAGGTGGCAATTTTCATGAATAAAAGCTATTTCAGGCTTTTTCAAAACATTTCAGGAATAATTCATCAGTTCTTTGTCATTTGGTGCGAATCTTCTCTTATTTGTTTCTTTGATTTGACACAAAGATTCTCAATTACCTTTCATGTAAATAAATGCAAGACATTGCTTGAGTGATGCTATCCAACGCAGCTAACATATTTACTACTCAATTTGGGCCAACCATACAGTTGTTTACTGCCTCTTAAAATTTCGCACGTCTTATCAGTCACATTGACATGTGATGAGCGACGTGTGAATTTGATTTCGCTCGTCGTTTGGACGTGCGATTTCAGACGAGCGACACGCCCTGACGGGTGATGCAAATTCCGCACATCGCTCATCTCTTGTCACTCATCGCTCACCTCAGTGTGACAATGGCTAATACTTAGATTTCTCACCAAAGTTTAGTGGCTGGGACCTTGAACAAAACAAACAATCTCCATATTTTTAGGGTATTGGCAGCTTCGTCTGAGGTGATGTTGTAGTATTAATGGCTCGATAAGAATGCAATTTCTGCCTCACTGTGTGCATATGTGACCTTTTCAGGGATTTTAAAGGTTAAGGATTTGGTGTATCATTTAGAAAGATACCAGTCTCTGTAACCTGTTGCAACCAGTTGCATAATTTGATACAGGTCTCATAAGGGCTGAGACCAGTCTCCCTATATAAGAGACCGGTTGCGTGTTGCAATACACCTGGCCTTGCATTGCAATATATTTTGCCGAGACTGCAGAATGCCTATTATTTCTGAACTATATCTGTAAGTGGCTGCCAAAAAAATAATGTTGTCAAGTTTTATTGACAATGTACCCACTTACTTTCATTGTTATAATTTGTGCTAGTCATGAAACATTGCAGCTGAGGTTGGGGAGAGAGACAAGTCTCATTTAGTTTGAAACATAAATTGCAACCTGTGTCATGTCTCATTCGGATGGTTTCAAATTGAGCGTGATACTGGTTGCAAATACGTATACAATGTGTATCAGGCGAATTTGAGACTAATCTTATTTTCCGTAACCTTTAAAATCCCTGAAAAGGTCACATATAATAGCCAAAATGGCATTGGCTTCGGGGTCTCCGCCCCGTACCCTGTTGCAGGGTTTCAAACACCCCCAAACGCCCAGTTCCATTTACGTACGCCAACGTGTTCTGACATACTACATACGTATCAGTCCAGCGTTACCGCAAAATCAAAAGAGTAGTGATAGACAGGGAGCTAATGACGGGTGATCATGTACTATCACATACAGAAGGTTTGATGCTGCTAACAACTTAAGGGCATGTAGATGGAACTTTTTTGACTGGTCAGACCGATCGCCCCTGGTGGGCGTGGCCTTGTACCCCACAAGTGATGATGAGAGTCCGTTTCCCTAAGAAATGCAATTTCATAGCCTGATATTTGAGTGTTCACAATATTTATTTAAGTTTCGTTTGAGCTCATGCATACAAATACAGTTTGGATTCTCAATGTGCTAATCAGAGATCCTTACATTTCCATTTGTCATTGTGCAGTGCTAATCATACTGTCAATCGTTCAACACTTCTAGTCTTTGAACAAGAACTATTGGCTGCATAATTTTTTGTAATGATAATTAAAGAATATGTATGGACTAATCACTCGCCTAGGTATTTTTGTTCATACACTGTTGTCCGTTTTGGTCTGCACTTCCATGGAGGGATTAGAAAATGTCATACAGTCTTGCGGAACAGCCTTCATCGTGATTGAGAATCTGCACTATGCTACATCGGACACTAGCATTTCCTTACATTTGATTTATCTCATCAAGAAAAAAAAACAACTAAGCATCAAACCGTCAAGCCATGAAAAACCTTTGACAACTGCATGTGGGAGTTGTTTTTAAGAAAGTTGTAAATTGGCATTTATCTCTACATTTCCTACTTACCTCCGTAGAACTAGACTTTCTTGATAGTCTGTAAATGTACATGCCTAGCTCTATAAGACAGCTGCTTCTATCTACGTTTAGTGCAGCTTCCTTCCAGAGGTGCATCTACTTTACTATGATTCATTACTGAAGGCAGTGCAACAAAAACGTTTCTTTTCTTGCCAGATATGTCTTTTACTAGGAAAGTAAAAATTTTGATGTCGTTGGTTACTACAAATATTTGAACCGTTAGGGTCATTTTCCCTGCTTTAGACACTCCATCATGTTGCAGAGCGTAATGAAAAGAATATCAGACGTAGGGAAAACAAAATGAAAATACAATCAAAGCAACGGTCTGCCGCAAAGGGATTCTTTTTCGAGCATAGCTATCATTTTGAGCTTAACTGTTTTCTTAGCATTTGTTCTCCTATAATTTTCTTAAAAAGGTGCTCAAAAATAATGCTTGAGCAACAATATACTTATGTGATTGGTTGTAGCTGACATACTGATTAAGTGTAGTGTGCACTGAAAATGCCAGGAAACAAGGGGATATTCAATTTCATTGCTGATTTGTTTGAAGATTAATCCTGAGTAAAGTTCTGCCTTCATTTCAGAAGGTTTTGAATTGGTCTTTGAAATGGCTTGCGTTGGATGTGATCACTTTGTTATGTTCATGGCTGCTTATTCTTGAGTCGTAAATATCTGCATTTGTTTTATTTTCTAGCCTACCTTTTGGATGAAAAAACCTTTAAAGCAAGATTATCGGAATGGTATGATGACTTCATTGTACCGTTTCAGCTAGAACCTGTTTGGGGTGGGATTGTAACTATTGGTTATGAAAGCACTACAACTGTATTGTGCTTTCGAAATGTTTTGATACCATCCAACGCTTTTATAACTGATGTTCAGTTGACCTTGACTGTTGATCAAACCCAATTTCCTGTGCCATATACTGATAATGGTGAGCCTACGACTATATATGTACGCTCCAAAAGCTTTGATTTTCTGGGTTACCCTTATGGTGGCGCGTTGAAAACTATTGATGGCCTTACTTTTGGCTTGAATTATATGCAGTGGACGTGGCCCATACGTCCTCCTGGTAGCAAAGTTGTTCTTCAAGATAAGCAGCTGATACCTCTTGTGCAAGCTGCCATTGACAACCTGCAATTCTCTCCGGGCAGCATGCTGATGTTCTTTATAAAGAGTGAGCCACACACAAATGGATCGCGTCTGACACGACTAAGCTATCACTCTGTTGATACTAGTCCAGATGACGCTGGTCATCTTCTTGTAAAGTACGTTATAAAAGGTGCGTGAATATCCTTCATTGTTCTTTATTTGACTTGGTGGAGTGTTATGTGCTGAGGCGCTGAAAATACGTTACAATATGCTATACAGGGCAAATTCCTCAGTATGATTTTGACGTACACTTATGACGTCAGCATTGCTGATACTGTGTAGACCACAGGACCTGAAAAATTTGAGAAACCTTATAACAGCAAGTTTTAAGAGAAAGTTGAAAAATGACTTTTTTTCAGATAAAGAAATTAAAAGATCTAATTTTTTATTATATTACTAGCTCTGATCTGGACAGCTTATCTGAGGCGATGCCTCTATGATTGACATTTCATAGTAAGCATAAACATAAGCTCTGGGTAAGCTCTTGTCAGGCTTGAGTGTGGCCATTTGTATGACTAAAAATGGCCAAAAATGGCAATTTTGTGGTTCCGTTTTTATTTGGTGTACAGTTCATTACCTTATTTCAATTTTCGGTGTGAATCTTGTGTTTGTGTATTATGGACCATGGTACACATCAGGAAAAAATCTCGTTTGGTTTGTCAGTGAAGATTTACGTCCACAAATGGCTGTGTGGAGGTTTTTTTTCAAATTGTGTCTAGAAAGCTTCATTCTGTAATTTTTGGTTTGAATTTAGAGCCAACTTATATTAGAAACATTGTTGTATTTTAGAATATTTTTGGAAAACTTGTGTTGGGCTTGCAGTTGGCGATTTATGTCCTAATATAGCGGTTTCGATATTTTGAAATGATAATTCAAGGGCACTTTATTAGTTTTTTGTCAGTTCTGGTGCGACTCTAAGGGTAACACTACTGATGTTATCAACTAATCGTCACTACCGGGAAAGCTGTTGTTTGGCTTGGGCAATACGTCTTCATTTGTAGGCTTTTGCAAAATGATTTAAAATCTGTTTATTTTTGTAATTTTTGGTGTGAAGCTTTAGAGCAAGAATAATTACGTTTCAATCTGTATATAATTATTTGGTGTAAAAACTCACTATAACAGTGGTTACGTTGACACCATTTGACTATTTTGAGAAGACTAATTTTTGACTTGGTTAAGGCATTTTATGTAGCAGCTGTTTTCTGTGTATAAAATAGCATAAAATGACTTTCTTTCCTTGATTGAACACAAAGATCGTCCATTTAGTTTGTGAGAGTCCACCAATGTAGCTGCGACTTATTGATTTATAAAGCTATAGATTAGGGGATAATGATCATATCTTTTATATTAGGCACTAAATTTGAGATATGTAGAGACATATGGAAGTTATAACTGCAGCGCTTTTCACTTACTCTTCTGTTCTACGTTTGTGATACTGACAAAGATTTCTTTTGGCTTAGACACACTGAGAAGGTGCTTGCAAATTGGTCCAGGAAGATTGGTTGGTTTGACATCTGTACATGTTTGATTGCTGGTTTGATCATGGGGAAAATTGTGAAAAGGGCCTTTGTCAATTTATTACTAGTAGTTAAATGCTATCTATTCTGTTATGGTTCCAAATCCTTTGAAGTTTAGGTCAAGATTCAGCTTAAATCTTAGGTGTGATTCTCTAGTTATTTTTTAAGTTGGCATACTGGCCAGTGCTCGTCTCTCAGTATGGCCTATTAGATAGGCAATTTGCCGAGTGTAAGCGAGACATAAAAACTTTCTATCCTGCATAGGTATAGCATTACGGATTTTGTGTTTACCCAATCAGCGTTGCACTTCGAGAGAATTTCTGTGATTAAGTTTTTCTGCTTGTGTGACGTATTAGCAGTGTCCAGGGAGTTCATGAAAAGGATGACAATGTTACGTAGAACCGTGTACATAGGAAGTATCGGCTGAGGGACATTCAGCCCTTTTTAGAATTGTCAGACGATCAAATAAGATAAATTCTGTGCCTTACATGCATGATTGTAGTCGTACACTAGATTCAACATTTTTTTATGTTAAAATCTGACCTTGGCCGAAGAGACGTCGTAAGGAAACTTACTTAAGGAAGGAAAATTGATGCAATGCACGAACTGACGTTGCCTCCTAAATATTTATGTTATTCTCTACACATTTTTTGATTTGAACGGAAAGAAACACCAAAGTGGCCAGATGGTTCAACGACAAATAATTTCAGGCTCAAATGCAATCAAAGTTAATAGCATTCAAGTAACATCCAAGGCAGTTAAAGTAACTTCCCATGTACACTGAAAAATACATGCCGGAGTCGAAGTTTAGGTTCCAAAGAATAGTTAAGCATACAGTCATAGATGCGAGAACAATGATTCATGCCAAAAGCAAGGCAGACAGTGGCAGCTATTGCTAGTATTGCATATGTTTGTGTGAAAGTTCAAGAGGTATACTTGGCTATTAGTTCTTCTTCGTAGAATGCAACTAGCTAAACTAGTCTTATGCTTTATTTAATTCGAAGATTAGGGTCTAAATCAAATAATTGTTTATGATTAAACCTTGTTCTGGCTAGCTTCTGCCAGGCATTGCTTGCCTATTTTCAGGTTCCGTGATGTAAGGCATCAACTCTCCATGTTATGTGGACCTGAAGGTCTTGCATGTGCTATTGCTCATAAGTCAACTAAACTGCAAAATATGTAGTGTCTGGACAGAATTACCTTATCTGGCGAAATTTTTGGCCTGGGTACAAAGTTTTTGCCGTCACGATTTTGGCCTGACTATAGTTTCACCAGACAAATGTATTGCCCAACAACTCCGTAGTGCATTATTAATTTCGCCTCTTTCTTGTTATTAAACAACGATGCAATCGGGTTACCGATGGAACTCTGGTAACATTTTTTGAATTTGCAACGGTCATTCTTGTTTGCGTTTCACTGATGACAGTGGTGTAAATGAATCTGTGGAAAATGTTGAAAGTATAGTAATATTTATTGAGTGTTTCTTGGTAATCAGAAGTTTTTCCGTAATTAATTATATAAACTGTTGATTTTGTTTATTTATATATCTACTTATTTAATTATGTATTTTTATCTGTACTCATTTTTTTGTGTGATTGGTCGGAAAGTGAAAGAGGGGAGCATAGTAACTTTTCTTTTGTCTGGGTGTTTGAGAATTAAAATGTCAAGCCTCTGTTTTGCGTAGGCGACTCTAAAATATAAATTTTTGCACACTTATTTCGTCAGGACTCAAACTTGGGTGTATGTCCCTACGATCGCATGCAAATAGTGCGTTGTGCTTATACTGAGAACTTACTGCTAAGTACAACATGGCGTGGTGAAAGTGCGGCATTTCAGTATGAACATGGATGCTTTTGTGAAAAAAAGTGAAATCATAGTGGTCATTTCAGCTTTCAGATTTGTAGAACTTTTAAATGGGCTGTTTGCACTCTTGGAGGTATCAGGTTGGTCCCTCATGCTTGGGGCTCATGGTTAAAACATCCACCAATGGCAAGGTCTTCTGTATCATGTATTCATAAGAGCTGTACCCAGAACAAGAAATTAATTTTGAGCACTGTTTGTGCAGTGGTCCAGAAAGTGATGAAAATAGGTAGCAGTCAGACATCCAACTTTACCTTTGGCTGGGTCTTTGAGGGGTAAAATACCAGTGTCTGTTTTATCTATTCTAAACACTACTGCTGTCTTTCACTGCTTGGTAACCAGAAACACCTGCATTGGTGTGTGTCCTCTCCTGCACATGGAGGCGTAATTATTTCATTTTCATCAGCAGCCAGGGTCTTACATGGAACTCTCATTTCCCCATTTCTGCAAAATCTGTTAAATTACAGAATGACGTTGATGCTTTATGGCCCAAAATTATTCTGTTGTGTGTTCCTCTTAAGCAAAAATGCAAACTTACGTAAAAGAATTTGTCGTGCAATAAGTGTGATTGCATGTTTAATTGAAACACAACATAGAATATGTGGCTAGAGGCATGTGGTGATCGAGCCAGAAAGCAGATCTTGATGTGATTTTTAATGCTACAGTAACTGAGGACAGGTTTAAAGGTGCAAGTTGCAGTCCCTTGCAGACATTGATTATTTTCTGGACCGTTTCAGTTTTAAGGCTATTCCGGCTGGTTGGTGCGATGCACCTGAAGATCTATATTCACACTGCGCATAAAAACAAATTTGTAGACTACACATTTCATTGTTTTGTGTATGATGCAATTGTGCCAATAGTAGCCTTCACTTACTGGAATCAGCTTCTAAAGAAGACCCATTGTCAATCTGTTCCAGATTAGGCCTATATTTGCTGCAATGAGTACTTCAGGTGATTGTTTGAAATTTAAACAGCAATAGAATATGTGTCTGCGTTGGTTCGCATTATTCTTTCTCCTTCAACCTTATATCAGTCTGTTGCTTCTGCACTGATAGCTGTTGATACTGTCTTTTATTTGTTTTTAGAGCCGCAACATGTTGCATTGAGAGTTACCAGGAATCGTCTTTCTGTTAATCAAATGTCCAGTTTCCATACCTCCTGTCAACGCAATGATTTGTTTACACCTGTTACAAATGACGCTATACCTCGACTCTGCCATTTGTCGTTTCAAATCCCTACATCTGCGATATCACTAGCATCTGTACTGCATGGTGTATGGCTTGATTTTGATGTATATCGTAATGCTATTGCTGACTTGGCAAAATCAGAACTGTGGATCGCCTATTCTGATGCCGACCCCAACCATGAACTTCTGAATTGCTTTTTTGGTACACGACCTGGTGACAACAGACTTTATTCTAACTTAACGTGGGTCTTGCCAAGTTCGCCTTACATGTATCAGCCTGCTACTCACGACCTCGCTGCTGCTCTCAAAGCCAGGCTTCAATCTGCAACTGACTCAGGTGTTGTTAATGTTGTCATTAGTCCTCCCACTGATGCACGCTATAGAAAGCCCTATGCATGGTTGCATGATCATGTCAATGCCCCATACGCACCTAGATACACCATTGTTGCTGAGGATATAGATCCAAGTAAGTAGGAATCAAAACTATCTGTTTGTTAGAAAGTTCTCAGTGTACAGATAGCATTCTGTGAAGCTTCACTTTTTTTAGCTGAAAAGTGGTTGAAGGTTTCTTGCCATGTAGGGTGAAGCTGAGGTACTGAAACAAACTACTGTCATAAAAGTAGTTGGGGCATGATTTTTCTTCTTTGTGATTGTTCTTTTCTCAGTAAATTTCATCTATATTTGTTTGTATGTTAGACTGACATTGCTTGGTAACAGATATGACCCACAAGCTAGTATTATCCATGAGGTACTTCTTGCAAATATAGTAACTCCAGTCATGATAGTGACTGGTTTGATGCAGGAGATTTGCTCTCATGGTTAACGCGCTGCCATCTCGAGTGTCGCAACTTTCAATGAAGGTAAAACAGTGAACACGAGTGTCCTATCTCCAGGTAAAGATAAAGTTGGGTAATTTAATTTTTATAAGACTTGCATTCTATCAGGCCATGATAGCTAATTTTTTATTCTTTCGTCAATCAAAATTGACTTAATTTGTTTCCTATCTCGACCGAGAAAGAGAACAAGCATATTCAGCAATAGAAGTGGTCTTCAAGGTTGTATGCCGGTCTTAAAGGCTGACCTGATGATGCAATTCTGATCCGTGTACAATTACAGTTGCTAATGCGTATTGTATTAGATACAATCTCTATTCACATATTTACATATATTTTCTTGTGTAGGAACTATTGTAGTTGGAAGGACATTATAAACAAACAGAAACAGGAGATCTGAAATAAGATTGTCGATTCTATCTTGAAATAATCATCATTTTCAATATGGCGTGTAAGACACATGCTCCGGTGCGCTGCAATTTTTTTTAAAGATATGTCGAATCAAATGAAAATCTCTGTGACATTATGCCCAGAATGTCCCTTCAACAGTATAGTGCAATGCTGTCTAAGCATGTGCTGGCTTTGGTAGATGACGTGTCCTGATGCACTAGATCTGTGTACAACATACTGTATCAGAACCTACGTTCAGTACCGTAGTGCGTCGAATAACCGCCCGGGCGCTTATTTAACTTGGATGGATGGGTGCTTATTCGAGGGAGGCGCTTATTTAAAAAGCAGATTTATTAGTAATTTAAAAAAGGAGAAAGATTCCATGTTATTATGATGAAAATGATGAAAGTAAAAATGAAAGCTAAAATAAACTGTTGTATTTATTCAACATTTCTTGCTGAGTCGTCTTTCGATTACTTTCTAGTGGAAATTTCCAATTTGAGATTTAAAGATGGGCGCTTATTTGAAGGGTGGGCACTTATTTGAGGGTGGACGCTTATTTGAGGGGGGGCGCTTATTTGAGGGGGGCTCTTATTGAAGGTATTACGGTATATGGTTCGTGCACTGTACAAATTTCTTGCATTTCTTTTGCTTATAATCCCGGGCAGATCTTACAAGCAATCCCCAATTTTGAAGTAATGTTTTTCCCACCCAAGCAAATGCCCTGTTTTCCTGTTTTTGGCTTTTTTGTTGTGTTTTTTATTTTTTTTTATTTTGACTCAACGTCGCACTTGAATCACTGTGTGAAGCGTTTTACGCGCCAACTGACTTTTTATACTGAGTCACGTGATATGACGTAATACATTTGGTTTCCAGAGCCACAGGGCTTGCTCTTTTCTCGACCAAAAATAAATGCAATTGATCTGATATGCACAGATCAGTCCAATAGCAATGCGGCAAACGTTTGAAATATGCCCAGAAAAAAAACATGCGGGCAGGATTTTATGGATTTGTTTCCGAAATCCATCATGAAACATGTTGCCTGTTTAAATACTATGTCGATGATCAGAATGACAATAATTCAATGCCTGTTTTTTAATGAAAGGGAAGTGCAAAAACAAGAAACAAAGACTATGGTGCTGGTGGTTCACTTGATTAGCTTTATTTCTTTTCCGTTTGTTTTGCTTGACATGGTCACTTCTTCAAATAACAAATATCCGATATGCTACAAGCATTTTATTCTCAAGAGTGGTTCACAATGTTAACAACTCGTTCAAACCTGAGGCAAAATCTTCCATAACGATCAATCGTCCTGCAGCTGGAACCTAACCTGAAATCAGCTGCTTCCATTTTGTGCATAGGACGCTGCCAGCACCTCCGGTATAGAGGAATGGAAACATCTGACTTCGGGTTACTGGAGCCACTATTTTAGATTGATACAAGGTGTCAACCCTGCTGCTACAGGCTCTGCTGGAAAATTGCGACAAGGTGTAAAAAAACAAAAGATATGCTCTCCTCTAGGGTTCCATTAAGCAAAGTGGACAGGTGGAATCCATTAGGGCATATTTATGCATCAAAATGGCAGTTGAACGGTGGTGCTATCACACAGGTATTAGTATCTAGTCAGAGCCTTGTACAGGTTTATATTTGGGTGGTGGTTGTCCAGGTAGTTATAGTAAATCTTATAAGCCAATGAACTGGCCGAGACTTAGCCCATGTCGATGCGGAATAGAAACAGAACATGTAGAATCTGTTTTTATTATCCTGACATGAACACATTACAATGAAACAGGTCTCATCCTGAATTCTTGGTGGCACATGTAAAAAGGTGCAGGAAATGAGTGGGCTGCAAATGAGTTCAATACTCAGGCAATATGCACAGCTTCCATCCGTCGGTGTATGATACTTGTGGAGTATATGATGTTTTGGGCACCAATCCTTGTGTGCTCGAAAGTGGTCTGCTCTGTGGAAAGAGACCCGTATTAGGCCCTGCTAGTGTACATAGTAGAAGAGGTAAAAAGTAAAAAGCAAAAAATGCAGGTATAGTGCCACAAAAGCACAGCGTAACTTCTGAAAAGCGGGTGCTTATGCATATCAGATGATCAACTTTACATGACCTGTGCAATGGAGACATTTGCAAACAATCTTTTTATTTGCATTGGATGTTTTACATCGTGCTTATTTCTTTAAGTACTGCTATATATGCTTGTGTGACTATGACAATCGTACTTTGAGTAGTACAATCCTTGGCATTTGAAAAGAATAGCCTTATTTCGGCTTCATTCTTCTATGCAGCTTGATCTGTTAAGTTAGAGTTGGCAGGAAACAGTAAAAACAAGTTGATGACGTCAGCAAAATTTTTTTGCATTTTTTTGTTTTCTAGATAATGGTCTGTTACCCTACCAAGTTTCTTGTCTCTAGCTGGTGTCCTTC
>JAOBRC010678563.1:0-10550 GCA_027575255.1 Scolionema suvaense | reverse complement strand
CCAAAAAAAAAAATTAAAATATATATCAGTCTCATTAAACCCGTAATTCTTGCTTTTTGGTCTTTCTTTGACGCTGGGAAGACTCGTTCTCTATAGCTCTCTGAGCCCGACGAATGGAACATCTTCCTCTTCCATCGCAAAAGTTAATATGAAACACTCAATCGCAAATATTTCTTCTGCGAAACTGATCAAACAGCTTTTAGTCGCGAAAATTTCTTCCGCAAAATACAATTTTTTTCAAGTTTGAATCGCAAAATAAGTTCTGCAAAAAATTTCTTCCCTTAAGGTAGTCTGCAATTTGGTATGCTATGTTTTGCCAGCTCTTCTTCGCATTGATTGTGAGAAGATTTCTTGTGTGAAGTGTTGTTTTATATCAAGAGGGACGTGTTCGAGAATTGGAAATGATATGACAAACTTCATTTATACAGAATCAGAAATCTTTAGCCGGTCATGCCATTATATAATTGGCTTCGATATCCGAGAGAGAAGGAGACTCACTGCGCGTTTTGCTTAATGCCTTTTGATCCAGAAAACTGTGAGAGCCCCTCCAGTAGAAAATACGATTTGCAAAGGTCTTCTCATATTTCGTCGGATTAGATACATTTTTGAGATTTCAGATTATCACTTTCCTCTTTTCATTTCATAAGTCAAGTTAATAGGATTTCAGTTTATAACTTTTTTCGTAATTGTAGCTTTTATCGTGCTTTGTCTGATAGTTTAATGCTCATGTGCTTTCAGATTATGGCCGGAATGTGCCGACTGTTGTGGAAGCACCACTGGAAGCTGAACCATTGCATATTGGCAAGAACACGGTTGCTTATGAAGCACGGTTATTGAAGCACTTGTTTTTGCGAGTTATCTGACGGTCCTAAGTGCAGTGGTCTCACGACATGGTCTGTCCGTGTTCTACTCAGACTGACTGTGTTTGGTTGTGTGTGCTTCTTAAAGCACGTTTTCCTGAATCACTGTTTTGGGGAAGACCAGAAGGTCTTGTTGCAACCATTTTTGCCGCTGAGCTTTCCTATTTTCTGATACGTACTCAGTCTTCAGCTTGAGTTTCTCGCACTGGCAAATCGTAGGAAAAGTCTAGTCGGAAATATCTTGGAAATCGGCCTTTAGTTGTCACCTGTCTTGTGTAAGTTAGGTCCTTCTAAGGCTCTTATTAGGTCGGTGCGTATTAAAACAGCTCAACGTTCACATTTGATGCGCATGCTTGTAAAAACATTGGGCTGACAAATCTTTTTCAATTGTATTTTCCACCTAGATAGTTATACGAGCAACTGGCAACTTTGTCTCTTTACGACAACACAATAAGGGAGTTTGATATTGGGAATTTATGAAAACTTTTGAACTATTTTATAGAAATCCTACCTTGTTAGATGCGCTTGTCATTAATGTGGTGCATCTGCGATTTTTTGCCAAAAAAAATAATAATTGCAACCTAAAACGCCTGTTCACTATCCTAACCCATGATATACGTGCGTTGTCTAAGTTGCTGTTCTAAGACTTTTTGGACTGTTGGAAGTTTCGTATTGTCGCCAAACTGAGCTGCTCCGAAGATTTGGTAATTCACCGAAATTTATACCCGTTTAAATTCGCTGAGTTCAGCTTTACTTATTCCTTGTTCTTTCTATGGAAGAACGTAAAGCGAGTTCAATACCCGCAACAATTTTTCCCAAAAAAAATTTCTTACATGCATGTCACGAAAGTATACCTTCAAAAATTATTGCCCTTACAAATTGACATTACGTACTATAGTATTCCGACTCGAACATGTAAGTCTTTTAAGTGTTTTACCAAACAATAATCTGTCTAGATGCACAACACACATCTGTGCAACGTAAACACTAGATGGAAGATGGAAAATTGATTTCTCTCCTATACATGGCCCAAAATTACCTAAATGTAGGAAAACGCTGACACCCTGAGGCTGGGTTTATATTGTTAGGCCTGAAATTTTTTTAAGTTTTGTTGTTTTGCACTAGTTTCAGCAACGAACACTATGTTTATTCCGTGAACTTCACGGAAGAGCTGATTTCAGTGTTGAGCAGCGCCTGAGGAACACTTGGAAGTTGCGTTGCTGGATGTCTCCTTTTCCCTCACTGATACATTGCGGTGACGGTCATATGCGGCTATTACCATTTTTGTTGAACGCTAGTGATCTTGCAACTTAGTATGTGACATCGATGCCAAGTATTGTGAGCATTGGTCCACTTCCTCCTTTTGATCGCCAGAAACATAAACGTAGAGAAACATGTAATTCATGCGAGATTTATGAAATGGTTGTGATTTCAGGCTGTTTATTTGTAAATATTGTATGGTGGCGATTGTCATGTATATATGCAAATTATAAGAATGTGTGAAACTTATGGAAAAGAAAAGTAACTTATTGAATTGTTTTGAGGATTTTATGGTAAACGTTTTCGTTGTGTCCCTCATTGGTACCCTAGTGCATGTGTTGTTTGTTTGTAAGTGGTATTCCTACGTTCCATTTCTCTGGGGTCCTCCTGTAAATATTGTCTAGGACGAGGCAATCGTTGGACATGGACTGTTGAAGGGAACTGCTATTACAGTGAAATCTCTCTCTTGAACTAAAATTACGGTTCCATGGACGAGGATTACAAAGAAATGCATATCTCTATCTTAAATGGTTTATGCAAAGTATTATGCGAACGCCAACGATTGTGCTGTGACTGCTACCATTTGCCTTTTGACTGTTGGATATTCATTTGTGTTGGCGTTCTTATTAGGAAAAATGCATCTTTTCTTTTTCCGTTCGCGAATTTCGTACCGGTTGCATTCTTCGTGTCACAACGGAGAAATGGCGGGACAACTGACATTGCTCCATACTACTAATGTTATTTATTTCTAAATTGCGTATTGCTGAATTCAAAAAATGGCAAATATTTTGTATTGCAGTCTCACATCAGAATCGCAATTCAGAAAAGGGCGTACAATGATATTCCTTATGATAGTTTTGCTACCTGAAGCACACTTCTCATCTATTCACGGAGGTTGCTTCTTTCTAAAGGAATAGTTCCTGCGCATTCCTAACTGTACCGGACCTTCAATGTTCGCGGAGCTACTTACAAAGTTGGGTGCATAAACTTCCATTCATGACGATTAAATACCACATTTGTTCGTACCACAGATATCTTCGATAATATGCACAGTGCAACTACTGAAGGCTTATCGTTTCTAGACTGCCTTCTAACGGACAAAACACGCACCCTTCGTTAAGTAAAATATTTACACTCAGGTCGGCTCATGCTCTGATAAATCAAATAGAAGTCTGCTTTCACATGCCAAGCTATAATATCTATTGCGAAACACTGACGTTTGTCTTACCTGTCTAACACGACTGTAGGTCATTGACCAGAAGCAATGCAATGGTTGTTAAGAGTATGACCTTGTGATGAGTGTTACGAGTGCTCTAGCCGATACATTTTGAACATGCCTGTCGGATTTATTTTATTATGAGTATCAACTTTTGTTTTGCTTTTGTTCCAGCTTCACTCGTGGAGCAAGGATTCGAGATATGCGAACTTATATATAAAAGCGCAAATAAAAGTAGCATGTATAAAATTTAGTCGCGGCCTAATGCCTCTCAAAACCGACTTTCAATTTTTGAAAGGAAGAAGCGATTCTTAAAATTTAGGACAATACGTCAATCGCCAGAAGAATGCATTTTCTTTTCTCTTTTTTTTTTTTACTTTCTTTTTTGGCAAAGCATTTTGATTGATCGAAGCAAGCCTTCCTGTTTATCTATCATGTTAATAGCCTCAAGCAACTTCTCACGTTAGCAAAATGTTGTTTTCCTCATATTGAAACCAACGTGAGCCTTGAGTGGACGCTCTGGAAGCATCACCCAGTCCCATGCAATAGTTCTTAGTGTACCAGTGCTCACACCTCGAAACGATTTGCTCATAAAACAGTACATCGTGACCGTTCCGCCCACGGATTGGCCTTCTTCGCATGACCGGTAATCATCGGGTCGTTCTGGCCATGTTGATTACAATATTCGATTAATCTGGAAGAGAAACGCATTGAGTGAAGAATAACTAATAGTTCAAGTCATACATTTGGGTTAGTGCTATCACATTGCCTTTTCAGTAGGCAAGACTCTTTCATTATCCATGGCTAACAGGCACTTAACATACAGAAAAGCTAGTCCAAAGATGAAAATCTATGAAAAATGCTGCACAAATCTCCAATGTTGGTTTCTTGTTCAAGAAATGAGCGACTATGTCTGACGTTTTGGCTCTAAGCTTTTCATAACGTTTTTCTCCATGATGTTCACCTTTTGGATTTCTTTTGTCCTGTACGGTTATCTTCAACCAGCTTTATTATGAAAAAGAAAACATTCAGCAAATGAAGAAAATCTTTAGCCTGGTTTTTGAGTGGTCTCTTAGAAAATGTGAGCATCCGGTTGAAGCATGGTTTTATGCATCCAAAACCAAATAAGAAACTTCAGCAGCTAAAACTTCATGTTGATGAATGTCTCTGGAAAAGCTCTCGCAAATTCAGAACGAATACGCCCTTTTATTTTCAGTAAGGCCATTCTGTAATGCTACCATCGGTTCACCGAACAAATCTTCCGTTGAAAATTTGTTCGCACTTATTTAGGAGAATATCAATGGTAACCTTTAGAGCCCAAAAGCATAGCATATGTGTCCTGGCAAACATGCCGCTATCACCATATCGCACCAATTTTTGATGTCGAGAAGGCAAAATTGAGGACTTTTTTGGAAGAACAGGCCGCTCTGCGTTGATTGTGACTTCGTTAGTGGCTGTAGCTATGGCAGTTGGGAAGTGATGATCCGTTCAAGTTTGCAAAGATGACAGGTTCAAAAGTGGCGCAGGCTAAGGGGTGTAGAGTGGAAATTTATCTATATCTCGCCCTGGCACATCAAAAAGAAGAGTCACCAACAGAGGGCGTGGTCTCCTGCACTTCATGTTTTCCATGAAACATCGAATGGGAAAACTTTTTAAAAAGACCACCTTGCCTGAAATTTTTTCCTGCAAATTTCTTTTTTTACTTGGTAAGTCGTAAATGTTTTATGGCTTTTAACGTATCAATCTGTTCGTATCGAGTATTGGCATAGGAACAAAGATGTTCAGGAGACGTCATCTGACATCTCGGATTAGTTTTTTTCGCGTATACCTTCAAAACTAATAACCTGGCTACAACTGAAACCAAACACACTTGAGTTAAATGAACAGGAGTTCACAGATGCTTTTTCACAATGATGTAAAAGAAAAGGCTACAGTTGGGTGAAAGATCTGATACCTTGCCTTCTGAAAAACTCTTTCATAAATAAAACATATGCAACTGCCAATGTCGCGCACCTTTAAGATTTTGAAGATACTTCGTTTTCAAGAAACACAAACCACAAAGCAAGTAATAGCGAAAAGTGTGAGCTTTGTTTGTTTGTTTGTTTGTTTCACTTAATCGCCGACAGCGGATATTTTAACGACTTCTCCTGCACTCTTTCTATATAAGAGAACGAGCTCCAAATATCTCTGAAAATTAAGAAGAAAGCCAACCTGAGCTTCAACCCCTAAGTGAAGAACAACGCTTCTATTTTATGGTGAAAATAATCATATTTTGGGAAGAATTTGTACTCGTGCCAAATTTAGACTATGCTTCATATGGATTTGACTCGAGAATCTACTTCTGTCGGAGAAGTTTCAGGAGGTCAAAAACTCACGAAATGTTTTGGATAAACTATTGCCAATCGGTAAATTTAAAAGAAAATTCGCGAGACAAACTTTCGCGTGCGTACGTTTCTGAACATTTTCGCCAGATAAACTTTTGCAAAACAAGCCCAAACTCGCGAAATTGGCGAATAAAGTATCTGTATTTGCAATTTATGAATTCTTTTCAATCAAGTTGTTCGCAAGCGTTCACACACTTGTTGCTTGACATATTTTCAAAAGCATTTTTAAAACACGACCCTCACACTTGCCTGAAAATAGAAAATACTTTGAAAACATGTGATTTAAAACTGTATCGATGGCAATCAGCTGAAACGTCATACTTTCTTATAAGAGCATTAACATCAAATTCGCCTTAAAATTAAGTGCAATCTAAGAACAAACGTAGGTTGAGATGCATGACAAAAAATGAACAAAAACACTTTTTGGTAGAAAGATGATAAAACTTAGTAACGAGGCTACGAATTAAAGAGGGGCTAATTGGACAGTTGAAGATCCAGATCGCAACCACCCTACGGAGTTTGACGCAGATAGGCCACTCAGCCTCCCATGAGAGGAAGAGCATCTCATTTCAGGTTATAGTTAATTGGTTGAAGAATCATAAATACCTGTAATTTTTGTTAGTAATTACAAGCATCTTTCAGCAGATGTAAATAGCTCTCAATTATTCTCACCAAATTTCAGTCTTACTCGCTTTCCGTTCCTGCTTACGTAAAAAGTTTCAAGATAGTAAGAAAAGTATATAATAAAAACAACAAGACATATATTTACTCACTCGTTGGCTGATTTTGAGAGAGGCATCCTCTGCATGCTCAATTGCTGCTTTAGACTTTCTATGTTCTGCAGTAACAGTGATTTATCCATGATGCTTGGCTATAAATTTATACAATCTAAACAGACGAGCTAGTACTACGCTCTAAATAAATATAAGAAAAGGTATTAGTATCACAACAAATTCATAGCAAATCGCAATAAATTTTTATCTCATGCGTCCGAGAAAAGCATCATATTTCAACAATCATAATTTTTTCACTCCGTTCCCAGCCATGCAAAAAAACTACAACTCATTCTCACTTCAAACCATACTTAATCTACGATACAAGTGGTTAGCTACAACATATCAGACTCAGTTGTATTTACACAACCTCTGCAGACCTGAGCCGCTGCGCACTGTTCTGTGAAGAGAATAGCGCGTTTCAAGCAGGCAGATGTCTTGTGTTGTGAGACGAACGTGATAACCCGACCTGCGGTAAATCAATTCGAACACCTGCGCGTTTGAGGCTATCAAGACAAAACTAAAGAATCTAGACGGGGGTAGGCTCTCGCATTTTTCGACAGCCTTCAAACCTCATCCCGAAATCACAGTTCCATTTTGATTTTGCGGTATAGAGTGAGATGAGATTACATAGCGACATTTGTCCTGCGTTCGTTCAGCCAGCAGAACGGATATAAGCTGCATCATACTATCGCCGATGCTGATCAATTTTGAATGCATGCTATATAAGCTCACTGTATAAATACAGTCTAATCGCTGAGTCTTGCATCAGTGTATTGGCCTGGTTAATCGGTTAAAACACTGAGTCATAGAGCAGCGTATACCGTAGAAAGTAAAACTTGACATTCATCCGTGCCGAAGTCAAAGCTCTCTAAGAAGTCCTAGTTATAACAGTTTACATTCTTAGCCTAAGAATTAGAAGGAACCCAAGATCCCCGAAACGAAGAGAGGCCAACTTTCAAGTGCAGTTCAGCGGAAGTTCTGTAGTAATAAGTGATTTTACTCCGCGTATTCGCTCAAGAATTGAGAAAACCATACTTTATATCAACTTTGGAAGGACAGACAAGCGTTGAGAGCGATTTTGGATTCATGACAAAAAAAATCCTCGAATATTTCTGCTGATCCACTAAAGATTTGAGTAGATTCCACAAAGATTTTCAAAGATCCAGCAACGATTTCCACTGATTTCACTAAGATTTTCTTTCATTTCACCAAGGATAGTGAAAAACGTTTTTCAATACACGTTTTTTTCTATAAAAAAAACAAGCACCCGAGGTAGTAGTAAGTTTCTTAAGATTTTAGTGATTTTACTGGGAAAAGTTTCTGATTCGGTTTCTTAAATGAAACGTTTGTGGAGAACATAACGTCAATTAAAACAATGCATCGAAGTCATGATATGCATCCTCAAAACCAAAATATGAAAACCGCTGCAAGAAAATGCAGCAATAGTGATTCCTATGTGACTAACGTGTTCAGATTTCAAGAAAAAGGCAATTGTTTGACTTTGCTGAGAGACAAACATACTGTTTTTTTGCGCGCAATACTGGAGAAGTTTCTTAACTTTCTTTTCTCGTCTTTTTGTTCACTAGTTAAAGTTTCTTAAATTTTGAGAGGTTTTATTAGTCCGTTTCTCATGAACGGGCGTCTTATAAAGAAAAAACGTGTATCCATGATTTCACAAAGATTTTCTTTGATTCCAAAAAGATTTTCGCAGATTTCTCGAAGATCTCCACCGTCGATTCTGCAAAGATTTCCAAAGAATTTCACAAAAGAGTTTCACCCATTCACCAAAGATCTGACTCCAAACAAGGATGTAGAAGCGGAGCAACATCCTTGCTCCGAAAGAATTTCCATTGATCACACAAAGAATCTACAAATTCCACAAAGGTTATCACAGGTTTACACAAATTTTACAAAGATCTCCCAAAATTTCTGGTGAATATCTACTGATTTCACATAGATTTCCAAAAAGGTTTCCAGTAAGAATTGTTTGACAGGGAAAGTATTATCTTTTATAGAAAGTATTGTTGACGCGTTTGGCACGCGACGAAGTCCCACTTATTCCACAAAGAACTTAGTTGCATATTCGGGCAAAAAATTAAAGCTATCATTACACTCTTTTTACACATGCAGTGGAATCTTTCTAAAGCGGACACCATTTTGGGCAAAAAAGTGTCCACTTTAAAGAGGTGTCCGCCTTATAGAGGATATCTTATGAGAATTCCTAAGAAATGTGTCCGTGTTGTAGAAGTGTCACCTTCAGATAGATTCCACTGCAAAAACAATTCGATATGAACACGAGTATCAGTAGCCCAGTCGCCCGTCTGTCTCTGTTTGCGCTCCACATTTAAATCTGATTTTTGTGTTTCCACGCTACGACCGCCGACTTTCATGCACCTTATCTGCTCTCCAAATCTTGAGCGCAGTGAATCCAACCAATCGGAAGCTTGTCCTTGGCCATACCATAGGCATCGCCATTATGTGTGATGTTACAGGAATTTTCACTTTTAGTTGTAATCAATATATAGCAATAATACAGCTCAAATTTTACTTTTACATCATTTTCCCCGCTTTTTTCACGTCACTTCTTGCCCCCAATCGCCTCCCCAAAATAAAAAGATCAAGCAATGGAACCAAAAAAACTGCGTTGACAAGATCGTCCATACGATCCGAAGAAAAGTCAGAACTCATGAATCATGTTGTGCAGTAGGCGGAAATCTTGTAGGGGAAGGGCATATTGTGGTCCCTCCCCCCCCGTTTAGCTATGGTTAAACAAAATGTTTTAATAAGAGGCACATCCACTTACCCCCGTTCAAGTCTCATTCAGCATCTTACTCTCGTTCATTAAATATGCGAGTTAGCGAGGCAATCTTCGATATAGTAGCTGAATAGAAAATCGTCCAAATGCATAAATTATTACAGATCGTTCAAATGCATAAATTATTACAGATCGTCTGTGACGCAGATCAACGAGTCACATGCTCTCCTGTAACAGTTGCAACGAAGCTATTTCTTTTGATTGCGGTTGTACACTCTTTTAATTTTTTTTGTAAGAACAATTTTATAGGAACATGAGCCTCAAATTTGCCAAACAATTAAGAATCTAAGAATAAACTCTGAGTAACATCACGAAAATTAATAACAAAGAAGATGTTCAAAATTTTGTAAAAAAAGGCTATCACCTGCACAAGGAATAAATTGAAGTATCACTACAATCGTGGACAAAATTATTGGCACAAAAGGCTTTTTTCAGCCAATATAAAAAATTCACTTTCTACCACTTTGAATTACAAGCGCTTCAAGAAATTTTTTGCAGGTGTTGAGCAACGTCTGTCAACAGTCTCAGTGCGGTTCCTAGCAATTTACGCTAGTAGACCGAATTCCACGCCCTTTGTCCTCCAAATTACCTGAAAAAATTAAAAAACCCAAACCACGCCCTAAAACAAGACCTACCACACCCTGCACATACCCTTGAAATGACAAAACATGATTTTTCCAAAGTCAAAAATAGTAAATCTCTCAAACAAAAGCCATCCTCTTGCCCTGATTTGCTTCTCGTTGCTTGTTGACCTATTTTCATTTACTCGCGGTACGGAACATGGCAAAAGTGCGCATGTGTGCCAAAATATTTTGACCAGGGTTGTAGTGTTCTGCTTTGATAGATTTGAATGTTACCTCTTCAGTTTTTTTGTCATTGTAACAAAAGCAGACCACACTCCGTTATGATGCAGATGCACTGCAAATTGCATATTTTTTTATGAGAATCAGTAAAATTTTTACTGAGGTTCATCATTCTTATCATTTTTTGTATTTTCATCTTCGTTTGTTCCAAGGTCGCATGCAATACAGACCTCCAGCCTGGCTACCTCCGACTTAGAATTGCTTTCTTATTTAGCTTCAATAATTATGGAATCTTGGTTGTTGCACCTTTTTTTTATATAAGCATCAGGTAATTTCAGCTCAGTCTGAAATATGCTTATATTTTTCGTGGTTTCAGGGTCGATTTATGCTTACCATATGCTTAATTTGTCGCTGTTTCGAATCACGACCATATAGT
>JAOBRC010678452.1:0-10550 GCA_027575255.1 Scolionema suvaense | reverse complement strand
AAGGAAAGCTGTCTAAGTTTTAGTAGCTTAGTTCAATCTGGACAAGCTTCAAAAAGTCCCTGAATTTTTCAAAAGTATGCGCAAAAGCTGAAAAGAACATTAACTCTGATAGATTAAAACGTTAAGCAGCTGCGACTTTTAAAACCCAAGCTGTAACAGCTGCTTTCTTATTTGGTTTGGTTAAAAAATTGTGTTGCTGAGCAAAGCAGACATAGCAAAAGTAAATTGTGCTTCACAGAGCAGAGCAAACGAAAAAACAGATTCAGAATGCACGGTATACTTCAAGAACAAAGCAGCAAATTACTACTCATATCAAGAAAACAACTTCAGCTTATTAAAATTTTGATCAAGCAATTAGAGGGACACTTTGCTTAAAATGCTGTAAGACATAACTTGTAATTGCTACCTATGTCAAAAGGGATAAAAAAGTGTAAATGGTGTTTATTTGTAAACTTAGTGTACACTTTAGAGTCAACTATGTTCTTAGAAATGAAATATTGATGCTCCAACAGTGACCATGCTCCATCAACCTTCTGATTCTAAGGTTAATACAGCTAATATTATAATACCTCTGCCCTACGATTAAGATCTTGGTTATTTGTAACTAGCAAAATCTCCTTTAAAAAGTATACATCCACACACAATCTAGGGACACATCTTACTTAGATTTGAGGCACTGAGGGGTTAGAGAGACATTTAATAATAAAGAATTGCTATAACAGTAACTATAGAAAAATCATGAAGTATTTTTTTGTCAGAACATCTTCAGTACCTATACGTTTGTACCAAACGGAGATCAATCAACATGTGGTGGAGAAGAGCTACAACATGGTAGAGAGCATACCACCACAGGAATTACCTTGTCAAACATACTTTGGAGGATTCATATTCAAAGAATACACCAAAATTTTCAACAGCCAAGCATTAACAGAGGAACTGCTACAGGCATTGCTGCACAGTAAAATGCACTGTTAGCTCTCATACCAAATTTCACAGTTACACATTCAACAGAAATGCTGTAATTGGAAAGTTAAAGGAGATCACCACTAAAAAACAACATTCAGCAGTATGAAAGACAATTAAAAGGTATACTGATTGTCCTTAATTTGAGAGGCCAAACTTCAGCGGTTCTTGCTAAAAGCTTAATCAAAGTTCTATACATTCCTACTGCTCAAAACTTGGTAGCTATTACGTCATGCCTGAAAATCTCTAAGGAGTGTGGTTTCCTTAGCAACTGAAAACTTCATCAAATATTTTGAATGTAGAATGGAACATATTGCCCCTCCGTGGTAAATAAAACAAAAATCAGCTGTCAACAGTGCCTTTTCTTTTAGTAATCCAGGCAGGAACATGAATTAATTTTCAGCTTTCATGTATGACATCATGCATAATTAACTCCATGATGCATCTCCTACAACTTTGAAGCACTATATCTCAGGAACGACATGGGCTTTTGAAGTGGAATGAAGACCATTTTTTGTAGTTTTTCAAGGTCTACACGTATGTCTTCATCCACTTTTAAGTGGTGAACTCCTTTAAAGGACCATTTTTAAGGCTTTATTTTTTTTCGTGAAACTCAAGAGCGAAATCTAAACCTATCCCTGCCCTAACCGGCCTTCCTTTCCCGACATGCAGATCAGCTGAACTGCGTCCTCATGCTGCTAGTGCCAATTAATTGTTTATCCAAGCACTTTCGTAGCACTTGTACCCCGTGGTAAAAACTCAATCTTGAATTAAGTTTTGGATCTCAATCTTGATACTGGGGATATTACATAATCAATATAACAACTGTGTTTGATTTTTGTGCAAATCTATCTGTAAATGTCAGTTTTGCTGTCTTGTACTTTGGAATTTCCATTGGTTTACACGCTTCTATCACTGAATGTTGTCCGCTTTATACTCTGCAGTTGACAAAGTTTGGCTGTTTTACAATTACGGGCAAAGCAGGGCTTCAAACCCCTTGGGGGCTCACAATGACCCCCTGGACATCCCAATGGCTTTGACTCTTCACCCATAATGCCTCTTATAGAAAATGGTGGTAGCTTGAAAATGAAATACCTGTTTTCCTATCATTAGCTTTTAAATGAAGACTTCACTTGTCACAAGGTGTCTCTTAAGCTATCAGCTAGAAGAAAGGCAGTTGGAGACAGTAACCTGCTTTGAAAGAGTTTGGAGACACAGGCGTGTTCAACAAAGAGACATGGAGAGAAATTAATTTTACTTCCAGTGCAATTGAGTATGATTTTTGAGCATAATCCACCTATCCAATGCAGTTTTAGGCATAGTTTTCCTGTCCCTGTTTCATTTTTGTACATACAGTGTATTTGTTAGCTATTTTGTTGGTATTCATTCACAAGGGTGAAGATTTGCAGAGTGTCATTTAGCTATTTTTTTCCAAGTTATGCAAGACTTATTTTCTTTTGTTCGTCTGTCGTCTGTCTGTCTTCAACGGTTTTCCTGGATATCTGCTCAACGGATTTTTATAAAGTTTGGCATGAAGGTCCTGATCCACAATTGAAACTGAGTGATACAGCTGGCTTGTCTAAATAGATTTTGGATTGCAGGTGGCAATTTACGACCAAAAACTGGCCATCTTTAGCTTTTTTTAAACCCTAATGTTTAAATAGTGAAGTTTAAGTTGCGTTTCCTCAATTGCTAAGGGAAACTGTTAGGTCCTCCCATACAAGCGAGAAACAAAACTTATACTTAACGACTGTGTTGGGCCAAGATGCATCTATGAAGGCGAATGCAGGCGATCTTGAGTCTGGCTTGAAGCTATCGTTTACTTTTTCTGCATTTGCCTATTTCGATAGTTTTTTGGATGAACTTCTGAGTCGGGTTTCAAGTAGATCAGGACATCAAGTGACATCGTTTTTTTGACGTCAAAAATTCGTCTCTTCTCAGTAGGTGCTTGGAAAAGTGCTGGTATTTCGAAAACTTTGATAGTTAGTACCGATGTTAAGCATGGAGGTAACTTTGAAGGAAATTTCCTACTGGAATTAAGGGATTTGGTGGCAAAAAAAAATAACAACATTTTGGGGCCATTTTTGTCAACTTTGACAGCAGTTTTGAGGGGAAAGAGGGTAGGGTTAAAATTTGATTTTGTGCTCCTTTTGATTACTAGTACAGCACCAGCTTGCAGTAGAGAAATATTGAGCGCTCCATATTCGGCCGTCCACTTATTCATGGTTCAACGTCGCACGCTATTGCAAAAATCATCAAACTTTCTCAGCTGATAGAACATAGTCGGGTGTATGAGCCAAAATCGAAAAATTTGAAATTGCCTCATTTGATCATGGAATTTATAGGGCTCAAAGAGGGCATTTTTAGCCCAAAAATGGCCATTTCCCCCCTCATATTTAGCCACAAACTTGCACCAATTCTCCTGACACTTGATATAATTGTAGTTTCTTATATGATTCTTCCATTTCGTCTAATAGTAGTCACTATTTTGTCTTAAATTGGGCACAAACTAGCGGCAAACATGCATTTTTTGTGAAAGTCATGCATTTTTTGATGTCATTCAGCTCATGACGTCACGTCATGTCAGCAAAAATATGTTTGCCGGATGCTCCAAATAATGGATTAGTTTCTTCCACAACCAATTTCATTGTAGTACATGTCTTTGTAGAAATTTGCATTTATGAAGTTTGTTTTGGAAAAACAGTCAAATATAGGTCATTTTCGTATATTGACTTTGACAGCAAATTTCTCAAAATCTGTGCCTACAATTTGTTTAAAATCCCTCCAAACTTTATGTCGGATGTGAAAAGCTTGCAAGGCAAATTATGACATCGAAACTACTTTTGCCGGATGCTCATCACATAAATATATATGCTATGAAAAGTGGATTAAGTATTGGCAAATCAGGATCACAAAAGGTGATCAAAGTTGCATAGAACTGCTGAGAAATAAACTTTTTCTGCACATTTTATCTTTGTTTTTTCTATATATAAAGGTTGTCAATCAACGAAGCATGCTATCGTCTTCAAACCCGCCAGCTTGTATTCTTCAGATTAGTGTCAAGGGGATAAGAATATCTGAGGTCAAAGTACAACAGCCGCTGTTATCATCTTCCCAAGATCAAAAGAAACTAAAGAAAGGAAAGGCTGCTATTCAGCATTCGGCAGAAAAAAAGGTGAAGATCTTCATTTTTTGGATGTATTTACTGCGCTATCTGATGTTTTATGTTCATACAGCTTCTTCCTACTCTAAGAATATCAACCTTTCTTCTTTATATGTGCACATGGTTTGGGTTTGTCTGTCACAAACCATGGATTGGTAGTGATCACGCTTTGATAGATGTGCGTATTCCTGAATTCTCTGTAAATGAGTTAGTTTACAAAGCTCCCTAAATGAGATAACTGACCTACTAGCTTTGCTGAGTATGTTGATAGAAGATGCTTTTTAGCAGACACCTTTCCCTGCGAAGGTTTATTGTCGCATGCTATACTTGACTTTTCTACTATTGATTGCGAGTGCTAGTCACTCCAGAGACCTAGTTTCTCCTTGTGAAACTTTCTACCTCAAGTAACTTCACTCATAATTATTGTTGGGTTTTTTTTCATCTTTTTTCTATCTAGCATGTCTTTATATTCTTGTTTTAGCGGGAAGATTCAGCACCTACTTCCCATTTCTTTTCATTGAAAAACGTGACGTTTTGTGGTAATCACCCTAAAGATAGGAGGTACGCTATTGTTGTATGTTAGCTGCGCAAAGGGAATATGCTGCCTATTATAATCCCTGTCTGAGTCCATGGCTAGGAAATCGCCATCTGTAGTCTTCTTCATGTCTTTAGAGAAGGTTTTTGATTGTAGTTTAGAAGCTAAGTATTTTCTGAGAATTATCTGGGCTGCTTTGGTGCATCTTTGTTCTGATTCATTGCTGACTTTTCGTTTCTCCTGATGCACGACGAGAAACGATTGGTGAGCCTGCAGTCTTGTTGATAATGTGTGGCATATGTGTTTTAATGTACACATGCTCAGTGTTGTAGATATGTGTTTTTTTCATGGAGTGGAATTGCAATTTGAACAAGAGAAGGTTGCAAGGATTTTATCTGTTTCCGAAACGTGCTATCAGGAGCTGACAGTGTTTTATAGAGAGACGCAGAAGAATGTAAATGTACATTGCATGTAACCAGAGACACCTCAAATTCTGTATATGATTTAGTAGATTAAACTTACGTTACATATTGGTACTGTTCAAGAAGTCTTCACTAGTTTTTTGTAAACATAAGTAGAACGGTGGGAAGTTATACAGGTAACATTTTATACTTTATTTTGGAAATTTTGCTCGGCTACTGCTACAGTAGTTCTTTTTATGATTAAAGTTTGTTCCCAGAGAATTATTCTGGAAAAGTTTAAATTATGTACAATTATCCATGAACCCAGCTGATGGAGTGTGCACCATTAGTAATCATTTGAGAACATCAGTTGAGTGTTTCCACAGTGAGTGTTGATCTCACCTGTGCGTATTGTGGACTCGGCTGAAACTATACTGTCAGGTATCTTTTTTTCTTGTTTATCATAAATATATGTAATGTATTACTTTTAGGTATTTCGCATTTATCACAAAGCACCCAGATGAAGCGCGATATGCCTGTCATGTTTTCATGTCTAGCTACTCCACGGATGTTGTGGCTAGAACTATTGGGTTAGTATTGTAAGTCATGTATGATGACTTGATATTTCAAATTTACTTACTACTTACTACTACTGCTGTATAAACAATTTTTTCTTTGTCATAATAAGGAAAGTTTACAGGCTAGTATGCTGGTCTGTGTGCCCAAATTCGCGATATGGGAGGATTTTGTTCCTTAAAATATTTGTATTTTAGTGACTTTTTCTCACACAAGAGTGCTGGTATTACTGCCTGTTCGTCTACCCTAGCTAAGTGTGCCTTGTTCAGAAGTTGAGATTTGCTGCCCATAGCGACAAGAGTAGCATAGTATTGTTACATAGAGGCTGCAATATCAGTTATTTTTGGGGGGTTTTGTCAGACATGGTGTGTTTTGTATAAAGAATCCTTTTCAGTGGGACACCTCTCTTATGAATTTGAATTGGGTTGCGGCAAAAACAGAAATTCTGACTGACTTCTTTTTGGGTCTTACATAAATTTACATAATATGTGCTGCAAGCGTTCAATTTACTTATTGGTGCTTATAGACTTATTACATGATACATATATGTACATATATTTAGTACATTGCTTTTTTTATGTGTGTCATAAGGGGTGCCATAGATGATATGATGGATTAATAAATGGGGGTACCTTGAATATCACCTAACTTACTCCTGGACTCCTGTTCAAAGGATACTTTATTCGGAGAAACTTTCGCATGATCAAAAATTTGTTAAATCACAAAAAAATTCTGAGATAAACTTTTAGGAGAGGAAAACATTTTGCGATTTCGCGAGGCTATGAACCCCATCCCCCCTCTCTCCAACGAAATGAACATTGAACTGAGTAAACTTTCGCAATATCGTGTTTTGGAAAAAAAATTGGAGATAAACCTTCGCGTACGTACGTTCTAAACATAAACATTTTCTAAACATTTTCGCCTGATAAACTTTCGCAAATTGGCCCAAATTCGCGAACTTCGTGAAAGTTTCTCCAAATAAAGTAATCAAACGTAGCACTTTATATGTCCACAGTGTTTACTAGCCTTAGCCAATATAAGTATTTCATGAATATCTCTTAAAACACTGTGAAGTACTCTCCAGCTACTTTCAAGATTGAGGGGCATTTAGTAGAGATACACTAACACATGTAAAACTACTACCACCACTACATTTAGACTTCAGTTTTGGGGCTTTTATTTCATGTAAGTATATGGAAACATGAAAAAGATGATGTTTACGATGATATTGACATGTAATCTGGTGTATATGTCATTGATGTATAAAGTTTATAGGTAAGAAAAATAGAAAAATTTCATAAAAATGTAATAGACGCCCCCGTCTTTTAAACGCCCTCTCGAATAGACGCCCCTCTAAAAACTCCAAAATTTAATGAGCGCCCCAGGTGTTTAATCGAAGCTTTATGGTAGTTGATAGCAATGATTAATCATTGCATATCAGTGTCCTCCAAAACTAAAACGTTTTCACTGGGGTGTATCTACATGCCCTGGTCTGTTGGCTTGTAAATGACTACATCTCTTTAGGTGCTCAGTGCGCAAAACAATATTTGTGTGATCCCTGGTTAAGTCAAGTAAATACTGGAATGCTCATGATAACACTTCATATTTTGGTTGACAAACCCCATAGACTGTCATGCTGGAGAATCTACCATCAATACCGAACATTATGTAACTCATGGTATGCTTAATGATAGCTCACTCTGCTAAAATCGTTAGAAAACACAGGCGTTTATGGTTATCTTACGGTCACAAGATATGCTTTCGCTTCTGTTGTCTTAAATAATATTTTTGTGCAAAATACCATTTCTATGCCAAATCGATAAGAGTATTCTTTTAATCATAAATAGGGACTGCTTAAGAAAGTGGGGTTTACAGGGTCTTAAGCAGTACGGGAATATATAGGCAGTAAACATATTTGATCTTTAAAAAGGATTATACAGTATGTTTGCCCCAACTAAACAAATGACCAAGCTAAGATCAGACAATATGCGGTGTTTTGGGCAGTCTTTTTTGTACCAACTTATGTGCCTTACAAGAAATTACAAGATTATGTTTAGGGAAACTATCCTTTCTTGAGTAGCTGATCATAGGTTGAGAATTAACCATCAAAGTGAGCACCGAATCCCTCCAAGGCTAGAGCTGATCAATCTGTCCAAGGTTCATTGTTTTTGTCGTTCCTCAGCATTCCGTACACGTAATTCTTGTGTTGGTAAACCAATGCTTGCCACTCATCTGGCAATGTTGTGGCCTTTAACATGTTGCCTTGTAACAATTAATAGTTCCCACAAGTCTGTGACTTATGGCAATCCTCACAGTTTTGCTGTACACGTACAAGTTATTTATCTTGCGTGCTGACAAACCAAAGTAGGACTTATTTTGATTAATTTTCCTGTTGGTGTACCAAACCTTCAACTTGATAGCCATGATAAACCATAGCGGAACCCTGGATAAGGGACACTACACTGCCAGTATTCAAAAAGAGGAAGAAGATGGTACTTGGCTGCTCTGTAATGACAAGGTTGTCATTCCATGTACGAAATGCATACCTGATGCCTCATCGTCGTGTCTACGTGTTTACTGTAAGTCAACTCCAAGCCATGCTTTCTGAGCCATTTTGTCCCATCTGTAATGTGCAGGCTCCTGTATTTTGCAAGCAACTGATGGTAGTTCGCGCCTACAATTAATAGCACAGAACTGCTGGTGTACCCCTGTGTGCAATTTATGGCACACTTTCGTCCATGTGTGAGTGATTTCAAATAAGGAGCACGATGTACACCCGAGCGTAAATCATACGTTATAAGGTGCAATTTCGTTCTGAATCGGGGTGAGACATGGCACACTGTAGTATATTATCAGAAATTTATACGCAATTGCTTAGTTTACATGTTTCTTCCATGTAACTTTGCTGCAAATCACACCGTACCACAGGATGACATATTCTTCTTGTGATTCACAATAATTATCGTAATTACTGCAAATCACATGCCATTTGTGAGGTTGCGAAATGTCAAAACCTATGACGTGAATGCTGTTGTCATGCTGTTTCTAAGCTCCTCCTGGCGGTATCTCGTGGGTTGAGTTACCTTATGTACAATCTGCAGGATTGTGTTCAAAACGAAAACAAGATTTCCTGCGGTCATTTGTTTGAAACCATGAGCCAGAAAATTCTAACTGTGTGGTCATGTATCTACATGTAAACAAATTGGGTCGTAGATTTTTTTGGCAACCCCTTCTGATCCACGACGCGAATGTTAGCCATTTGAATGTTGAAAAATAGTGTTTGGGTCGTAGGTTTTAATTTCGCAACCTCACTATTGTTGGGGCCAACACAGTATGTATGTTGTCATAGTGCCAATTGACTATTTAGTTCTACATTTTACAGTTTGCATGGTTTACCTCTAATATGGACTTTTCTCAGTTTTGCTCCTTTGCCGAGAAAAGTGCTTTAGATATATATGTAGAGAGAAATCTGATATGTTCTTGCCTGCTATGTTCCTCACTAAGATGCTGGCTGGTAACTTAAGGTCATATTTGTCTTCCTTACAGGGAATGCTTCAAAAAATTCTATGCATCCTACATGGAGTATCGTGCACCAACAGAAGAGTTCTATCTTGAATAAAGACTTCATATACTGGCTGTTAGTTTTAGACTTGGTTTGTATGAAGAAAATGGCCATTTAAACCACTGCACTCTACATTTCACTCTTCCCACTTTATTAAATTCCTTGAACTTGCAATGAGAGTACAAAGTGTTTAGAAGACCGAATTTTATACAGATTCTATCAAGCAAAAGGCTGTCTTTGTTGCCATATTTGAAAAATGCTTTGATTTCTCTATTTATGAGAAGTCAGATGCGACAACATGGGAATGCTGCATGATTTTGTTTTGACGCATTTTTTATCTCCTCTGTAGAAAGTTATGTAAACGGGTTTGGTTTTGTATGCCATCCAGTAGATGGCACATTTCTTTTCGTGCTCATAATAAGTTGAGTATTATATTGATCAGCGCTGTTTTAAGATGAAATTGCTACGATACGTTGCTTCATTCGATTTCATGTGCATGAATTCTTAGAACTGCTCGGCAGATGCATACTGATGGAAGTTCCAAATGAATGTCTCGGAGAGTTAGAATGAAAAGTATGAAACTTCTAAGTAGCTCTAGCTTTTCATCTCAGTTTTGTCTTATTATCTGGAAGACAGGATATGCTGCTATTAGCCGTAGTCACACGACAAGATTGCTTAAGTAATCGGATTGCTTACGCAATCAAAATCTAAGTAATCAACGTGACTGCATTGATTACTTAAGTAGTACATGAGCGATGAAAATTTGAGCAGTCAGTGTGACTACGGGAGTGACTCCGATGGACACAGCGACGTGTGACAAAACTTTGATGGAGATCGAAAATTTAATGCGGTTTTTCCAACGAACTTCAACCAAACGTAAGCGCATTGAGAGTGAAATAAATGATGAGTCAGATATTTTCTTCCCATCACATCTTGGAGACGACGAGATCATAGTTGGTTCTGTTTTGCATGTTCTGATTGATACAGTAGCAACGAAGTCACGGAAGTATCCGAAAATAAAAAACAAAGGTCGCACACAACAGAAGTTATTCTGGGCAAATGGTTACGCAACATCAGGGACGGCGCCACGAATTTTAAACTGGGGGGGCTAAAACCCAAAATTTAAAACATCTTGTGAAAAGCATATAACTCTATCAAAAATAATTGCCCCCCCCAGTGGCGCCGTGCAAACATAATCTTGTTCATTTCTGCAAGTATTGCGTCAAACACTTCCTTCTTTCTACTTTCTTCTCCAACATTAGCAAAAAATCCAAGGCAGGATCGACCAAAATCGCACAAAATAAATTTGTCTCTTGGTCAGTCCAGTTTCGAGACGGTTGTTTCTCCATT
>JAOBRC010678119.1:0-10552 GCA_027575255.1 Scolionema suvaense | reverse complement strand
CAGTCTTTTGTCTTCATTTTTGGTTGCCCTAATTTTCTTGTCCTCTGTAATTACGTTAATTGCTTTCATAGCTATGGTTCTGTCTTAGTTAATGTATCATTAGGTTGTAGACTGACAATGGCCTTTGAGCAGCTGTAGCTTGTTTGTCATCTGGCTTATGCTAACTGATGCTGTATGCAGTTTGCTACATTCCATGATTATGACTTGCAGGTAGCAGTCAAAATATTGGAATAAAAGATGAATATACCAAAACTTCTCGTCATTCTTTTTATTATTGAATTGTATGCCCGAGTTAATAAATATACAGTTTAAATACCTTTTAAAGTTTTCAAGTTTGTAATGTTTCTTGCCAAAAGCTTCTACTTTGCTCACAGCTAAATTTACGCTATTCTAGATTTGCTCAGAGGATGGGTATACAAATTTAAAATAGCTAAAATAGTTGGACTGTCCGGATTGCTTGCTTATAATTATTGTCTGCTAGATATTATAAATCTAGAACAAGAACCTGTTTGACATGTCTGTCCGTTGGCTGGTTTTGGTCTAGTGAAATCAGCTAACTGTTTTATTCAAGTAATCAAATAAAGAACAGCTACTTACCCATTTGTCAAATTCCTTGGCATTGCACACATAGTAAAATGGATGGTACGTAAGAAACAGTCATCAATCACTCGTGGTAGAACTCTGATCATAGTCAACTAGTTTTCTTTAATGCTTTCTTTCTGACTGGAAATGATTCCACAAACCATTTTCTACAATTTTAAAATTCCCCTATTCCTTTGTATCATAGTTTTGTGCTCAATTTTTATTTCATATCAAATTTTATAGAAAGTGCAAAAGAAATACTTTAAATGGGTTATGGTGATCTACGTTACGGGAAGAAATTTTCGCGGAAAGAAAATTTTGCGGTTTGGGGGCAAATCTGCAAAATTAAATTCCCTTTTTTAGCTCCAAAAATGTTCAACCGTGAAAATTAGTTCTCGAGAAATTTATCCACCGTGAAACCTCGAAAATAAATTACACGGAAAATGTAGTAAAATTCTGAAAATCTTTAATATAATGCATATATACTTAATCAATTACATTTGAACCAAGCTTGGCTATCTATTAAAGTGACACGTACAGCATGCTAAAACTTTATTTTGATGGAGAAATGGCTTACCAAAAATTCGTAAAAAGTGTTCAACCGCAAAAATTTATTCCCGCGAAATGCTTTGTTTAAAGGAGAACTAATGTCAGGAAAAAAATTCAGGTCAAGCGTTAGGAGCATGCATCAAGACCGCTTTTTAACCATTTTTTTCCATATTGCATTTTGCTTACGCTGTCATAATTTACTTTTGAGGTCAGTTTTACGCTACGCTTGTTGCCATCTTGGAGCTTCGGCAGAGCAGGAAGAAAGTCTGGGTTCTAGTATCATGGTAAGTCAGTGACGTCAATTCCGCTCCAGGAGCGCAACTCCTGATAAGAAAACATATATGCTGCGAAACGCTGAGCTAGAGTGATCCATAGATGAAATAAATATGGCCCTACCTTCTTTTCCCATCGTAAAGAACTGACAATTGTCAAGAAAAAAGAAGTTGAAGCTACCACTTCTTACAAAGTAGATTTCGAAAGATAGCTGCACGCAAGTCCACCCTTCACCAGTTCTCTTACATCTACTGTTTGCCAGTAGAAAGTAAACGAAGAAGCAAGACAAAAATTGTTTCATCAATCGCGAAATTTACATTCGAAACCAATTAATCAATGCCCTGCCATAACTTTTGATTTGATAACATGGTTTCGATTTCTAATGTATATAAGTATTACAAACAATGGTAGTTCATAGCAGATACTGTCAAATTGCTTGGGTCGGCTCTGATTGTAGAAACTACACCTTTGTTGAATTTTGGTGTCAATACATGAACGTGATCTTGTAAATTCGTGTGTAGCTCTATAGGCTTGGTTGGGTGGCTATTGAGATAGATTGGGTTTGGAGCGTGGGTTGATATTATATTCTAATTGAAGAGCTAGGCTTAAATTGGTATACAGCCTAGTTTTGTAGAAAGCGGCATGCAAAGGTAGGATAATTTACATCAGGTTTATTTTAATATATCTATCGTTATTCCTTGTGTTTGATGCCTGAATTTTGTTTCCTGCCGATGAGTCAACACCATTGCAAGCTTAATACAAGTAGGGTTAGTTAATCTGTTCTTCAGATTCAGAGTAGAGCGGGTTCTACGTCACGTTTATAGCTGTTCCAAGGAAAACCGTTTCAATTTTCTACTGCTCGGTGCGGAAAGACCAACCAAGATGGCGAGGAGCGTGACGATGTTAATATGCGAAAAATCATATCAACAAAACAATGCTGACCTGAAAAATTAGTATCGACAGCACTTTCTTATCATTGTCTTGCAATTAAATGCGGCACGCATTTAATGCAAGTTAGCGCTAAGACCATCTTGTTTGATTGCTCATTGGGGTATGCATCCAGTCGTCATTAGCCTTCTCTTCTTGCTGGCATGACCATTACAGCTTAATTACACTACTTATTCGCAGCCGCCCTTCTCAGTGCATCATTCTGACATTGGCTGTCATGATAGTTTCTAGAGCATGGATGCCTATGAGGAAGTGCTATTAGCTGTGGTTTGTTGCGCGAATGGTCAAAGGTTTCACGGATTCAATTAGGCCTTTCACTATAGGATCTAGATATCGAGTGTCTTACCTTCTGCGATCTCTGTGAAGAACGGCGCAAATTATGGCAGATAGTTAGTCCGTTATCACTTCTTGGTTTACACCGGGTTTCGTTACAACAGACTATGTATGCATGGACTTCAATCAGGGCAACGCTTAGTCGTATTCGCTTCGCTTTGAGTTTTTACAATCAGAAATGTACCTTCCGCTGCTCGCCGACCATCTTGCACAGGTCAAGATACTCGAGAACAGAGGAAATGCAATTGGACATTGATAAGTCACATGACCGCTGTCTTCCCGCTCGTGCTCGACGCTTTAAAACGATTGTTCGTGATACACACGTTCTGCAAGTTCAAGCATTCTATTCGTCAAATACCTGTCACGTGATGAAGTCTACTGCTAGAATTTACTTCGGACACACGTAGGTTAAATCTGCAGCGGAATGAGTCAGTAAGACATAGGATGTGCGACCAGGGTAATCATAACAAAAATTGCTGCAGGAGCAGTGGTAAGCAGGAAATATGGAAGTGTCAGGTACGTTCAGCTTGCTCGCTGTTTACATTAGTTGCTCATCTACTAGGTCGGGTATATGTTCTAAAGTATGCGTAGGAAAAGTTAGATCACATGCATTGCAGGAATACTCATTCCAGTAATCGACGGTCCTTTTCTCTGTTCCATCTGGCCACGTTTGCATAGGTGCCTAAGTTATGTCAAAGGGAATTATTATTATCTAGGGGCGTGACAATGTACCAAGTGTAGTTGCTAAATGCAATTCCTATACAACATAATATACGTACGGGAGGAATCGATACATTGCAACCTCACAGTGGGTAGGGTTGCCATTCCGGTAAGCTTGCGCTTGATCTGGTTTTCCCAGCAACATAGGGCAGCTTGTTCAACGTTCATGCCCACACCAATCCACATGTCTGGTTTTATGCTTGCACCTATTTGCTCTCAGCGGTGTTTACATGTATTCATATTATGGGTTCTGCACATCATGCAGTCCCTTTGATAACATTAACAGTATTTGGGGTTCACTGGCCAACTCAAATTAAGTTTGTTTTGAGTTTTCCGTCTCTCACTTCACTGTGTCAAACACCTGCTCTGAATCCAACCAGGCAACGACAAACCTTTGTCGAGGTCTCAGTGTCAATCACAGATGCAGAGTCTAGTTGAATCTGATCATTAATTGACAGAAAGAACACAACTACATCTATACAAGCAGCTCCAGTCGACACATAATACGCTCACACAGGAATTAGTTACCGCAAGCAGAGATAACCAGGGGGTTGTGCTCCGTTCCTCTGTTGGTGGGGGTACGTTGCAATTGGTTAGGCAGGGGTAAGTCTACTCTGAGGAATCCTTTTCTTGTGACTGACCTTCACGATTTAAGACACCTGCACAAATATACCTCACTACAATACTACGTTCAACACTGGCATTAGGACTATCAGTTGTATGGTAGGATGCACAAAAGAGCCATTTCTACAGATGCGCAACTGAAATATGCTACTTGGAATATTGGTTGCTAGTAGAACAAGCGTACTCGTATCACAGAGTCAGCCCTTGCATGTCTTATCAACACCTATCTTAGGCAGTGGTTTCAATGGAAGAGGCAGCTGGCTCAACGCGACTCCTACTTTCAAATATTCTGGTGTTTGTGCGGGCTACTTTTCCCAAATATGACTGTGTAAGCAAGGTTACAATGGTATTATTAAGAGTTTCAGCTGCCTACTTTCATGCTGCAGCCTGCAATTGGCATACTTTTGAAACCCCCACTTAAGCTATCTGTCCCTTAGTTCATTCATTCACAGTCAAGTTGCATCAATCCTCAGCATACCTCAGATTTTCATACTTAATATGACATAGGGTTTTAGAGGGTGTTATTACTACTAGTAATCGTTTCTGCTGGGGAGCTTGATTCACTCTATAGCTATGGTATCATGCATCGACGTTGGTTTTGTGTACCCCGAGTTTAGGTACTCTGGACTATACCATGTTATGCTGCTGCTCAGTGTTATTCTAAGTTTGTTATTCAGCCTAGACTTGTTTGGTTGTTACTAACCATAGGAAGTGACATACTATCATTTTGCAATCTATGTGGTAATTTCGAAGTGTCCACTTCAGAGCCAAGCTCACACCGTGACACATCTCACATCAGTAATATCGTCTAGCATATATCACACGGCCATTTACACAGGTTCTGTCAAGCTCTAGTTCTACTGGTGCTCTGGGTACTCTGGGTGTTGGTGATCTAGGTTTTATGATAGTTACATTAAGCTGTGCCTTAATCTTGTCCTAGCGCTTGGTGATCACAGTTGATATTGTTGGCGTTCTAACCTTCTGTTATTTGGGTTTGTTTCCTTTTTGCTTTGTATTATTACATTCTGGTCTCAGTGTTGCATGATCCAGAAGCTGGGTTATATAAGTACTTCTGGGTTTATATAGCTTTGCTAGGGGTTGGTGGGTTAGGACCTGTGGCGTGTTGCTCGTCCAGCCACTTAACCTTGGTCTAGCTATATTCTAGTACGAGAGCACGCCACACCTTGTACTGCGAATGGCATCATTGCGTTGGATATGGAACCCATGGAAGTCAAGATTTTTATTCTACCTGAAGTGTTATTATCGGTTCAGCTGACAACTCATCTAGTCAGTAACATGTCTAGTAATACAGTTAAAGCTGTGCTCGAGTTCTTGAAGCCCACCAAGATTAATGCATCACAATGTTGATTGCAGTTATGTCCGAGTATTAAAAAAGGTTTCATCGGGGTGTCCCAGTGTGGAGTTATCTTCAGTTATGGAGGACACTTCATTTGATCGATCTAATAATTATCAGTTGTAGCACATAACAGCCGTTATAGTCTTCGTACCGGAGCATACTGTCCAAGATGTATATATGAAATCAGCCAAACGCCCTTCGTGTTAACGTATCTCAGTTTTGTACACATAGTGCTTTCTCTTGCACACCAATTACCTAATAGTAATCAGCAGTCACTCAGAGTTCGGTTCTCAGTTCAGTCAGCCTTCGAAGCTTTGCTTATGTTTCTCGTCCTGCTGTTTGTTTCTTCGCTTACGACATAACAGTGATGTTTCGAATACATACCCCTTGATTTCATCGGGTCAACATGTCTGAGATTACATCAAGACAGTGGCAGAGTTAAACGGAGGAGTCCAATTAACTATGTTGTTATGTTGTTCTTAGCACCAATATTCGACCTGGCTAGTAGGCGTTCAGTTTGGGGGCAATTTGGGGGTTCTTCATGGGAGGGGAGGGAAACCGCTGCATCATGCTCTGACTTTGCTAGGTTCCATTCAAGAAAAAATAAAAAATGGGGCCCTGCACAAGCAGTACCTAGCTAGATAGTTAGGCAGGTGTGCCAGTTCTGGCCCTGCATTAGATATAGTTTAGTTTAAGTGTCCAGTACTTGGCCCCCACACTTGGCTAGGTTCGCAGGGTGTGCCAGAAGGCCCTTGCATTAAGTTAGGTCAGGTTTCGCAGGGTGTGCCAGAAGGCCCTTGCACTAAGTCAGGTCAGGTTCGCAGGGTGTGCCAGTAGGCCCTTGCATTAAGTCAGGTCAGGTTTCACAGGGTGTGCCAGAAGGCCCTTGCATTAAGTTAGGTCAGGTTTCGCAGGGTGTGCCAGAAGGCCCTTGCATTAAGTTAGGCCGGGTTTTGCAGGGTCTGCCAGTAGGCCCTTGCATTTAAGTTAGGTCAGGTTTCGCAGGGTGTGCCAGAAGGCCCTTGCATTAAGTTAGGTCAGGTTTCGCAGGGTGTGCCAGAAGGTCCTTGCATTAAGTTAGGCCAGGTTTTGCAGGGTGTGCCAGTAGGCCCTTGCATTAAGTTGGGTCAGGTTTCGCAGGGTGTGCCAGAAGGCCCTTGCATTAGGTTAGGTCAGGTTTCGCAGGGTGTGCCAGTAGGCCCTTGCAGTAGGTCAGTCAGAGTATGATGCGGCTTTTGACCATGCTTGGGCCCCCAGCTTAAGCCCAAGTTGTGGTCTTTTCTCTTGGTTTGCAGGCGTTAATGTGGAACAACTTCAAAACATTGAAAACTACTCAATAGAGTATAAGGATCATTCTTAGAGGCCAATTTGCGCTAAAAATCACGTGAAAGGGCAAGCTTCCTGGACCCGCCAGGGGGCTTACATCGCCCCCTAGAACCCTGAGTTGCATAGGCTCGGCGTCTGCGCTGCATCGCATTCATCCCAAATAGGGTCACCCGGAACCTTGAAATATATCTTGGAAACCCCCCTGACTCTTACCACAAAATGTTGTCTGTGTGAGCTGGGCTTAAATGATGCCTGCATATACTGTGTAAGACTGATCCACTGATCTGTAGCCCTTTGCCTACGATGTTTAAGCAAGCATTGCGTAGTTGATAATTACGCCACTTTTTATCAGAAAAAAGCCAAAATTTTTTTTAAGTCTTCTAGGAAGACTTAAAAAAAGTCTCAAATGTTGAATCTTCTCTTGATTTAAGACACTTTTTCAAGCTAGTGTGAGCTTCTATTATTTGTCAACCCCTGGTTTGATGTCACTGATGATGGCCGTCTTGGATTGGTGGAAGAATCTATCGATTTCATCAGTCCATTTAGAATGCCCTTTACCCTCCCCTTCAAGGGGGCAATGCCCCTCCCCCTACCCCATATGCAGGATTCTGCCCATGGCAGGCTTGAAAGTTACCACCCTGCACTCAAGTTCCCTGAAACACTTACATAGCTATGTTTAATGGCAAATCTCCAAGCTGTGGTCGTAAATGTACTCAAATGACAAGGAACTGATGTAAGGTAATTATATTGCAAGTAATTCACCCGCCTTTTTTGTCGTTGCCCAAGTTCGTTTTGGCATTTTCCACCCGGCACTGAAAGTTTCCTAGGAAGAACGCTGCATGTGTTGATGGTCTGCAGGAAACTCTGGGTCAGGATCTATTCTAAAAGTTGAGGCCAGCTTCTGAAACAGGGAGAAAGGCACAGTTTCGAGTGATGTTCTCTCAAAACTACTGTCAAAGTAAACTTTATATCATCGAAAATGGCACTTCTCTGTAGATTCTGAGAAGGTCCTTGTCCGTTATTGAGACCTTTTTGTCCTGAGGAATAAGGTGTGGAGGTTACCCTTATTTTAACTGGGGAGCATATTTGTTCCCCTGCTATAAAAGTTCTGATAGGGCCTAAACGACAAGCGCAAAGGCAAGGGACTTATTGACTTCTAGTATGATGCAGAGTCGGTGAGAAATTGAAGGTTCCAAACCCTATATTTCCAGAGATATGAGATTTTTAGTAGCAGATTAATTTAACTAAAAGTGAGAGCTAAACGACGCTCAAATGCACGTTTTAGGTGTTTTGTTTTGTTTATTTACTTTAAAGCCAACTAAATATGAACCTTGAACCAATTTTAAGAAAAAAAGGCCATGAAATTTTAAAATATTTGGACCAAAATCCTTAAAATGATGACATCATAAGTAATAAATGAGGTGGTGGGTACTTTGTTGACGGGAAACAGAAGTTTGCAGTCTATGCTATTATCATAACAAGTTCGAAGTTTAATTGAGCATCAAAACAGGTTTAGGAAGGGGCAATTTGATGCGAAGTTTTGCACTGACTGATGTCACACATGTAGCATGGGCAGAATGTATAAATATTTCTGCAACCAAAGAATTCAGTTCGTAATGAAGTATAGTTGATAAAACAATGTTTCAAACAATAAGTTCCTAAAAACAAAGCAAACTGTCTTTAAACGATCCTATCCCATACACCCTTTAAGGCCATTAAAATAAAGATGAGCCTCAAAAAGCAAAATTTTAGAATTTCAGACTCAATTTGTGTCATTCGGTGAGAACATTGACCCTTTGCTTAGAAAACTCTGTTCTTTCAAAAAAGCATGCTGTGTTGTTTAAACTTTCCTTGGTGTATTTAGAATCTCATTGATTTTAATACATGACCCTAACCTCTTAGGATTTCATGTCACGGCCTATTTTAGATGTTTGGTGCTGTGTCTGACAGATTTTGGACTAGTTTCTGTTGCTCATCTTTTTAGGCCCTTGGATCACGTTCCTTCAGTGAGCAGGCATCTCAACTTGGTCATGACGAGGATTTGGAGATTCCACCGCCTATGTTGAATTTTGGTAGGTTTTACTTGCACTTTAAGTAAATTTTTTGAAGGATCATTGAAGCAAAGAAATTTGCAGTTGCCAGTTGATTCAGGCCTTTCTGTGCATTGTGTGCAATTGCAAGTGAATATGGTTGCACACCCCATATTTCATTTTGGTGCGTGATTAAGTGGCACACCATCGCGCACAAAAAATTCCAGTCTGCACGCAATAATACGAAATGCTTTGGTGGAGAGTTGCATTTTGTTGTCCATGTTCTTGCGTCAATTTTTTAATCGTAAGTCTGATATTACTTCCCTGCAGCCGAGCACTCTACGTGAGGGCAGTGTGTGCAGTTATGTTGTGTTTATATACTGCAAGGCACAGCAGAAATGCACCCAGAGCTGAAATAGTTTTTGCTTTGCTACGTAGCTAGCATATGTTTTCTGCTTTGAGGATGAGGATAGAGATGGCTTTGCTGTAGAGGTGACTTTGTGTTTATTCATAAAGAAATTGTTGCATCAAACTGCCTGGAAAGATTGTAGGTGCTGATGATATTTTCCTAGTTTGGGCGGCCTATGGATCAGGGAAGTGCCTGTCTTCTGAATTTTGTGGCACTGATCCAATTATCTTTTCTGCCATGAAGCTGTTGTTAACTTTTAAAGCAGTTTCTAAGGGAGAAATTCACAAGATTTCGTCGGGCTTTGCCCCATACCTCTTTTACAGTTACATTGATCTCTTGCTGGATGATCTTGTCACCCTTGCTACATTTGAAAATCTTGAATTTTGTGATTTTGTTCCACATGCAATTTGCATGCAAAATAAAACAGAATCTTGCTTTGCTTTGCTTGCAAAATCTCTACTCATGCTTCTACGCCCAGACTGGCGTGCTGCAACTTAGTAAATGAGTTTCAAGCACAGACGATTATCACGTGCACTGTTTACCTGCTGGCATTGCGTAGACTAAGATGCTGCGAAAACACAGGTGACCTATTTTCATTGAGAGCCATGTTGTTCCAGACAATTGGAAAAGAGAGACCCACAAAAAGCGCAAGACCAATGTTCTATCAGTCAGATTGCTATATACAAGGCTCCTTAGGATTACGAAGCAAAATGATATTTGAAAACATTCAGGGGAATCTCCTGGGAACATTTGCTTTTGTACAAGTCTTTTTGGGTGGGATACCTAAATGAAGAAAATTCATTGTCTTCGGAAAACATGATGATGTCATCACTGCCACCCGCAACCTGCAAGTGTAGGAAGCCATAGTGTTCATCACATAGTGCGCTATATGTGTATAGCTGTGTACACTCTTAAAATATCACGGGGGGGGGGGGGCGGAATCTATCCCCACCCCCCATGTATGAGTAGCCCTCAAAACCCCAGTCCTAAGACCATATTCAGTTGATAATCTGAAAAATTATGCCGCATAGGTGCTTTTGACAGAGCTTTATCCGCATTATTTCATTTTATTTGTCATCTCTCTGTGAAACTTCTCGCGAACGCTAAAAGGAATATTCGTGCTCATAAATTTTTGACCACATGAGGTATTTATGAGATTTATAAGGTTTTTATCTTGTTGATGTGTTTGAGGTATGTTAATCTTGGCAGATTGATCAGTTATTGTACCTTATTACGTCAAATTATTACCTTCAAAAATGCGGCTTAATAAAAACACGGCTTAATTAATGATGCGGCTTAATAGAACGTGGCTTATTTAACGACCCCAGGCAAGTGAATAGGAAAACTCAATTACTGCTGGGTGACTTTATTCAGTACACTATATCACTGTTGACTTTCATC
>JAOBRC010678008.1:0-10554 GCA_027575255.1 Scolionema suvaense | reverse complement strand
CTGAGGCTGAAACTACTTGATTTTACAAACCCTTTACGTCTGAAAAATTACAGAGAGCTCTCCTTTTAAGAAAAAAAATAAGCAACTATTAAGCAACTTTTTGGGCTGAAATCTTAAGAAAGTTAAGCAACTTTAAGGGCTCGGGCAGAGTCAAGTTGCTTATTAAAAAAAATAAGTGTACAGCTTGTATTCATGCAGATGACATTAAGATAGAAAAGCCTAGCATTGATATTTTATGTCCAATTTAGGCCGATGCTTTCTGAACAGAAGAATGACTAAGGATTACCCATGCAAAATTGCATCTCATTAGAATTTCCCGATTGGGATATAGGTGGGGGAGGTAAATATACCTCCCACTTCCCTAAGTAGAAGTAAGCCAGACAACCACCTTAAATAGGGTTAAGTGTTACAAAAGACAGTTCCATATACATTGCACAGCCATGTTGGTGGGGAAGGGATGAAGAATGATAGAGGTGCTTTCTTATTTGACCCTATTACTGCCGGGGTATTTGAGTTTCTGGTACGATCTCCTAAATCAAGAACGACATTAGATAGATTCTAGATATTTGATACAGTATTAGCTTATTATCTTGGCATTTCAGAGTAACCTGTAGAAAGTTCCCAGCATGCATCATTTTTTGCTGATATCATCATTTGTTACCCGTGCGAAAAATGGCCAAATTTCACTAATGTTCCAGATTTTTCGAAAAATCTACTACATTTTCAAGTTTTTTCACCTGAGATCATTGAACGAGGCTTCTTTGAGATAGAATGTTGCTATTGCAATCACTTTAATGAAAAATCGAGAGAAAACCGCAAAACTCTGTTTACAGTGAGAGTCACAAAGCGGCAATTAAATCTTCCAAAAATGGCCAGAGAAAAGAAAAATATGCACAAAAATCTACACAGCCAAATATCGAAATAAGAAACGCAAAGTTGTTAAATCTACAGAAAAAAGTGACTATGGCTACTAAAACTGTTTCGAGTATTCACAAGACAAGAGAAGTCAAGCTAAAACATAGCCCAAAGCCTTTCAACAATTCATGTCATCATCAGGTGCCATTATGTTTGTGACTATGTTCTGGATGCAGTAGGGCAATATGCAGCTTGGTAATTTCCCCACCAGCCATTCAGAAAGCCGCCCCAATGGGCGATCGACAAATTCAGTTAAGAATTTTCTTCTTGCCAAATCATGCGCTATATAATGAGGTAGAAAAAGGGTTACATGAAGCGATTACTGTTTGCTCGCATACCTTTTTTTCTTGGGGTGAGGGGAGAGGGGGAGTGAGGGTAAATGGGTGCACGTTCAGATTACACTTTGAACAAACTTTTAGTAAAGTAGACTAGGGCAATTACTCTTTACTGCAACCTTTGAAAAATCTTTGAAGGTTACATAGATATTCGTCCATGTTCAGAAGCCATAAAATATGTATTGGGTTACTGCGCGTACTTCGCAGAAAAATGCATCGAAAAGTGTGAGAAAAAAAGATGCGTTTCAAGATGTTCAAAGCACGAGCGTGTAGTACAAAAATGATTTCCGAAACTTCGAAAGCAGTAGTACGTAATCAATTTTGATCTGAAAAATCATTTACAACCAGTAAAAGTAGTCAGTAAAAGAAGAACAATTAAACTGTAAAGAAATAGTCTCTTCGCTACACTTTTGGTCCCCAATTTTTCTTTTGCTCGGCCATTTTTTTTTGTTTGTTTGTTTGTTTCCTGTAATGAATGAACTGAGTCCATTTTTTCCCTTAAAATTAGATTTTTTTTTTAGATTTTCACGGAACATTACGCCCTAAGATATGAAATCGAAAGGTTGGCAAAAGGAAAAACAAAATTAGATAAGATGAAGGGGAAAAGGTTTTGTTAGTAACTTCGTACTAACTTTCTTCGTATTTACATCGCTTGGCTGGGGGAGAAGGTTTAATTGATCGATGGTTAGAGTTAGTAATAGAAGAACTTACCGCGCATCATTGAAATTTTGTGATGTTTGCTACCTATTTGGGGGGATTCAGATGCCACTGAGAAAATTTTCAGATTTTGACTATTTCGAGTGTGACGTCACCTGCTTTTCCAAAATGCCAGGAGAGAGGGGGGGTAATAAATAGGGTCGACAAGAAAGAAACAAAAGTTTGTCCAAAATTGCCACTTGCAGACTGTGACGTCATTAAAACTATAAAAAATGGTCAATTTTTCAAGAAAATCTTAAGAAAAGAAAAGAAAAACTTTTACTGTACCTCTTTTGTTTTGCAGTTAATGTTCCTCCCAATCGCCTCCCAATGTCCAACACATTCAGATTATTAAGCAATGTAATCCCGAAAAAATAAGGAAAATATGATCCATATCATTTGGAGAAAATTCTGAAAACGTTTTCGCACACTAAATAGAAATCTTGTAGGGGGCATATTTTTCACCTCCCATGGGGTAGCTGGGGTTAAAAAAGACAATCTATATTTCACAGGTGTGAAAAGCACAATAATAAACAAACAGGGATGACGAGAAACTGATTTCCATGACGTATGGAGATTTAGATAAACAGAGATTTGCCAGATCGCAAATTTTGCAAAACAAGTTGCACTTTTTGATAGCATACTCACTGCTTGCATTTGAAACAACCATTTTTGGTTGATTTAACTGGGATATTTACACAAGAACTCTTTGATACAGTGGAATCTGTCTAGAGCCGACATGGTATAAAGCGGACACCTCTATGAAACGGACAGCTTTTCTTGGAACCGACTGATTTCAGGTCAAGATTTCATAAAAATTTCTCTATAAGGCGGACAGTCATAAGGAGGGCATTTCATAAAAAGGACCCTTTTTAACCCTATTGCGTATGGGGTCATTTTGGCTTTGTACGTACGGCGAGGGGTTGATTCCGTCCTCCGTAGTACTTCCGGATTCACCATAGCTATGACCGCCAAAATTGGTATGGTGATAAACCAACATGCAATAAACAATTTAGCGTCATCATAATTTATGCAGTCTCAATAATTATTCCGTGACTTCATCATAATTAGTAGTGGGTGCCTAATAATGCTAAATTTTGTTTTACGTTCCAATGGGCCCTAAGTGACTAAAAGTCCCCAAACTTCTTCATTTTCAGCCATTTTATAGACTTGATGTGTTGAAAATGCAGAAAATGTGTCGCATGTCACGTTAAAAAGGCTGATATTTTCGTGAACGGGTGAACCATATTTGGCCAGGATATGGGTAAGCTTCTATGACTCAAAGGCTAAAAAAGCAAGTTGTAGGCTTTTGTCTTTTTTGAGATATTTTCCGAGGGGGGGAATCACCCCCACCTCCCCCGTACGGAATAGGGTTAACCCAACACCAAATAACGTTTTACTAAAAACAAATATCTGTGTGAAGCAGACGCATAAAAAATCACGTTTTTCATTCCACATTTCATAAATTTTCTAACTGTTTTTATTTACAATCTCTAACAAGCTTTTTTCAATTCTCAAAATCCTTATCAAAGGTGAATAAAACGAAGAAAAAAAACGTATATAAACTAAGACATGTCATTCTTTCTGCAAAATTTCAGCTTGGGAATCATTTTTGGGTACATTGTCTATATCTCTATATCGCTATACTTGACAATCAGAACTTGCAAAGCCTATCTGTCTTTGGCGAAACTTGAGTTTCCGATGGCTGCGGACGCACTGCAGCTGAAAACATGACTTGTTTCTGACATATGAGAGCAACTATTGTTCTGTGCATAAAGAAATTCACACGCTCTACAAAAATGCAGCACGTCCACCTCTATGGGAGGAACCAGTGAGAATAGTTTTCATCAGCAATCTCTATTGAATTTGAGTCGGGTTTCAGGGTTGCTTTAAAGAAGCCCTGAATCTCGACTTAAAACGGACCACTGAGTGAGAAGACCTTCACTTCGTCAACCGAATGCAAGGATATCGACAACTGCCGCGGGCCAACCGAATGAATAAGCAGCCGTAGCACAGTATCGAGGACGCCATTTACCCATGGCTACCACAGAGTAGTTGCACTCAGAGGAATGACCAGCCAAATATTCACCTTAACCTTGCTCTGGAATGACTCAGTGGTAGCGAGCACGAGGGTTCGAATCCCCGGCTGCTACTGGTAAAGCGGGTAAAGGCTCAGTAAAACCTAGCGCTGAGTGATAGTGAAGCGATGAGCAGAGAACGAATCCACAGTTCGACTTACATAGTTCTCGTATGGAAATTCAGATTTCGCAAAAGACAAGCTTTGCGATTTCTGACTTGAAAGACAGGTTCATGTCAGAAAATAGTGCGTCTGCGGCCATATTCGCCCACTTTTGCATTTGCAGAGGCGGATCCACTGCACTATCGAACTCTTGTGTGCAAAGAACAATAGTTGCTCTCGTATGTCAGAAACAAGTCATGTTTTCAGCTGCAGTGCGTCGGCAGCCCTCAGAAACTCAGATTTTTGCTAAAGATAGATAGGCTTTGCGAGTTCTGATTTTCAAGTAAATGTCAGAAAGTACTGCGTCTACAGCCTTGGTCGTCTCCAAGATTTTCATTCCGAGACAACGTTCACTATTTTGCTGCTGATAGGCCCTCATATAATTACGACTCGCAGGTCAACTGTAAGAAACGTTAACACAAACTACCTTAATTCACTCAAATTTCGCGCACATCTAATTATCGCTGCAGGCTGATGCGTGAATAATTGATTATTTGGGCGCGCGAAAATATGATTTGCGCGAAAATTCTCATTCTGGGGGGTTCGCGAAAATTAAATAGCGCGAGTTTTCAACTTTGCGTATCTTGCCTTATCACCTAGCAATACTGAGAACCTTCGGTATGTTGAAAGGAGTAGAGGGAAATTGGGTAGCCAAATCGCAACTGCACATAAGTACCTATTTGTAGGCTGTTTTTTGCCATAAATCAGTCTACTTTTCTGGACTAAGCATGCGCGAAATATTCGAGCTTTATTGTTCTGTGCGAAAATTAAATGCGCGAAAACAAGATGCGCGAAAACAAAACTCGCGCAAAATTTGAGTGAATTAACCCTATTTAGACCGGGGGGCAACCCCAGTCAGAAAAACTGTAATAGCTCCTAAACGGTAAACGCTGAAGTTCTGAAACTTGGTGACTTTTAATAAAACTATCTTAGCCACATTCTGATTAAAATTTACATCCCCACCCCAAGGGTTCCCAAGATATTGGTCATTTCTCGGGACCACTCGGGAGAAAAACGTGGGTAAAAAAGCAGTTTTTGATAGGTTTTAAGCACATTTTAAGAAAGAACACGTCCTATTGGTGCCTTTTAGTATTAAAATGTGTATTTTAATAGTTAAGAATGAATTTTGAGCAAAAAAAAAATTTTTCAAAAGGTTTGATTTTTTTGGTCCACTAATTATGACGTCATCAACAATCTTGTAGTTCATGCATGCCAAGTTTCAGCTCAAGGGATGCTCTCAAACGGGTTTTACGGTGGGGGGGGGAATTTGCCCCCCCCCCCGGTCTAAAGAGGGGGGTGCGAAGAGCCCGGTCTAAATAGGGTGGTATGCATAACGGAAATCGTTTATCTAAATTAACTTATTAGTGTCTTTATAAAACTTAGCGTTGAACAGGAAATGGAATATTTATGTCGTATCTTATCTGATTTTATAATGCGCTCTAATATTCTTTTTTTCCGAAAGCGACGTTCAGAAACTATGCCTGTTTTCACACTTTTCCAAGCTCCTGGAAATTCAGACAGGCAAATGATCGTATCTATTTCTCCATTAGAAAATTTGAACTGAGGCTCGTTCGTCTTAATTTGTTTTCAATTTTCAGGCACAATGCTTCTTTATTCTTTCTTATGTCTGTGGTCATCTGTAACATACAATTTTCTTCTTCGTAAACAAATAATGTATCACAACAAAAAGTTACTTATATTTGGGTTCATCCGAGCACAACAAAAAGTTACTTATATTTGGGTTCATCCGAGCATTGCCTTAACTTCATCAAAAAGTTCATCAAAACATCTTGACTATAAAATAGTGTTACTCTTCTTGGCTCGTCCGTTTAGCTGACCTGAGTGTAGAACAGTTACTGCCAAAATCAATCTGGACGAGTTTAAAGGAGTATTCTCATTGAAAATGAACTTCTATTCGCTTCACTGACAGCTCTTTGCCTTCTTTTACACCGTTGAAACGTCCTTATAGTGATTCAAGGACGCTTCTATGCAGCTCCCGGTCATATCTTTATCAGATACTATCGGACTGCATGAATGAAAAATTCAAGTTCCGGTCTACCTCTAGGCAAGACTAAAACCGGACGTGAATTCAATAAAAAATGATGATGATTTTTCAGATATTACTCGATGAAATTACTGAAGTTTTGCAAAGGTCTGTTTACCAAATTATAACACCAAGGATGAATCACGGGTTACTCTGGAAGTTTTAGATGCAATTTTTGGTTGAAGACGTTGCTAACATTTCGTACATTTCGTGAGTCCGGCTCTTCTTTTGACGTGAACATGTACGTTACGACTGCAACAGCCAAACACAATCTGTCAATAAAACTTTCCCGACGAACCGTAGACGTTAAAATTATGCGTACACGAAGAAACTTCTTCCACAATATAGACTTCTTAGAAATTGTTCACTCCTTTTTAAGAAGCATTGTGAGGCATAAACGATTTGACCATATAACTATTTGACAGAGCACCAAACATCATTAATCTGAATCTTAAACCAAGTTTTTTTAGGTGGTCTGCAAAAACAGGCAAAGACTCTAACTGCTTTTATAAAAACTCCTACTTCTTGATTGCAATATGTTTATCATACCTTCGCTTCCCCTTCTCTCTTCACTAAGTAATCGTCGATTCTTCGCAGGATACCCATATGCGTAGAGGAATTAGTTGTGCCAGTAGCAACCCAGTCAAGACCTGCTACTCCATCACTCCCAGCGTCCCGACACAAACATGGTGAAGTCTCATCTACGCCGAGAAAATCCTCAACTTCTTGGTCTTCCTCAGAGGACCGTGAACCTTGAGAAGTGACGTCACAGCCAGCTGCTCTTATGATGTCACAGTCTCGTAACACCCTACTCGGGGTGATCACATAGAGCAAATGGAAATCTCCTTTTGTTTGAAATACGGCTTTGGCTGAGCTTCGTGCTTTGCAGTACGGAATGCGCATGATCAGCGCATAATTACTGCCGAGTTTATTGCCAGTTCATTCAATGTATATCACTGAAATACTTTTCAACACCATCTACAGCTCGAAATGTGATAGAATAGCGTTTTCTCACACTAACTGACGTTCTTCAAAGAGTAGTAACTTTCTGGCGAGATTGTGTCCATTAAGTAGTTCTTTAATTCTAGACACTCTACGTACGCCATATCGCTGGCTTTATATGTAAAAGTTTAAAGATGAAACAGAGAGTATAAAAAAATAATTAAAAACCAAACTAACAAAATAGCACAAAAAAATGACCGGCAAACAAAGGGAAGCCGAGACAGCGTTTGTCCAGCAATGCTGAAATTTCTATTTTAAATTTGGTCGAATGTTGTTATTATCCTAAAGTTGTGAAGGATCGAGAAAATGCCTTCAAGCAATAAACAACAATAAAATGGCGAAAGCAAGTTTTCAGCATAAATTCGCCAATGATACGCAGTCTAAAATTACGGCCTTCTTTTCGCCATCAATATCCTAATATTGCACTCACCACTACTCAAATCTGATAAACATTCCTCATCACAAAAAAAAAATTCGATTTTCTTCCATTTTAAATTGCACCTTTTCATACAGTCTCCCCTAAAATACCACACATATTTAATGTCGAAAAATCCCCGGCTCGTCCTCTACCATCTGTCTACCAATCTCTCTTAGCAGCTTCTTTGTTCACGGAGAGCTCTGAAAAGTACTCCTATATCGACAGTAAGCAGGCGAACGCTACGCGAGTAGAATTTTCTTGCTATCAAGGATAGAGAAATTTGCCTTCGCGTGTCTTTTTGCTAATGCTCTTGTTTCTGAAAGAACGCTGCAGTGAAATATTTATAAGTGTGAGAAAGCAAGGTCATCTATTTCTTGAGTTTATAAACCTTCGTAGAAGTTCGGTGTAGCAGGAATGAGCAAGGGAGGAACCAAGATGCTGTGCGTAACACATCGGGCAAGAATGAAAGTTTTCCGCAAACTTGAGATATTATTTTTGTTGCTGAGCAGAGAAAATAAATGCTTTGCGTAAGCAATATGCCTGCCATGTGTCGTTCAGAATAGTTCCCTTATAACAGCAATCACCAATTATGTAAAAATCTTTTCTAACCTTACGCTAAATTGGCTACTAGAACAAGATTGCGATAGATAATTTTCATTAACTAAGGTGATTTCTGGTGCAAAGCCTTTGCAGGGTGTAAAGTGAGGATACCAGCACTTCACTACCAATTTTTTTGGGGAACCTAACAAATGAAAGATTGGAAATTGTTCTCTTGAACTTAATCTCTATCGAGTCTGTGGGAAACAAAACAATTCCCAATGGGCTCCACATGAGAATGTTTCGTTTCTCAGCAATATGAGGTCTCAATAATGCTTTTACCAATTGATTTAAACCTATTACCTCCCACTTTTTTCGAAATTCTGCCAGCTTCACCCCAATTTTTCGGCCAAAACTAGAGGTGGCAAGGATATTTCGTGATTTTTCACCTTACAGACAAAAGCAAGGAATCCTAGTTCTGAGCCAATCTTTGAGTACTGTTTATTCTTCATTTTGAGTTCCCCTACAATTTTGAGGCGACTTTGAAAATAATATTTACTACCGACCAATATTTTCTTTGGTTTAGTATTGAGATTCTGGAGGTTTGATTCTAGTCTGAGGTTTTCTTTGCAAACGCATTAGTCAACTTATCTTGAACAGATCAGATAAGGTCAAGGTCACGGTACTGGGAAAGGAACCTTTTTTCTACACTATAGATTTAAAACAGTATTTTTACTTTGCGTGCAAGGATCTTTGTATCCTGTTTTGCACATTTTAATAAACATTCTCTTCAACTTTTTTTGTAGCAACGTCATGATAAATCTCAGTGTGAAATGTGACTGTTCAGAGTGAAAAGGAAAACCAGCGAACGTCAGTTTTTTTTGTCCCTATTGCCACTCATGCCAAGGTCAAAAAGGAAAACAAAATAAGCACAGCATTAAACGAACTTCTGCAAACCATATCCGAGGAAGATCATCGTTTTCTACTCGAATCTCATCGCGAGACTTTCACATAGCAATTCATCTTCCATTTTCCAAAATTCTTGGCATAATTTAAGCAACAGCAAAGAGATAAGGATTACCAAAATTCAGGAAAAATGAATAAATTTGTTTTCTCTACAGCATCTGCAATGAACACATTATATTCTAACACAAGAGGAACAACCGGTAAGGCAAAGCTGTTTTATCCAGTACAATTCTAAGGAGGCAGGCTCGGCGTCACTGGGGTTCGCTTTTTCGACATATTTCTACACGTTTATCATATTGACTTATCAGACTTATCAGTCAACATCCCTCCCATATTTCCTGCAGCCCCACCCCCCAGCATTAAAATCTGTGGCGCCGTCCAAGGTAGAGAGCAGTGCATTTTAGGATAAGTTATGTCTTCGTATAATTTTTATTCCAGGACTCTTATAGTAGTTTCCCTTCCAAACTTTCACTAGCTACTTCAAAGCGACAGTAGCCGATAGGCCTCTGAATATAAATGTTAAGAACTTGAACAAAATTAGTTTTAGTCAAGGCAAAAAGCATCAAATATAAGTCGCATATGTTTAAAACTCAATCTGCATGTAATATTCATGCCTTTTGGCAAATTGAGATTATAAGCATCTAACCAGGATCTACATTTCGAGGTGTATAAATAAGTTCAAGAATTGAGCATCAAGATGAAGATATCTTTCTTTTGCTAATACCTTTATATGGTAATACCGAAATACTTTAGATTTAGAATCCTTGTGTTAGCACTGTTACTTTGCATAGATAGCTTCAGAATTTTTAATTTTAAAGATTGCATCGGGTTCTGTCCCTTTAAGTGTAATTTTTGTTCAAGGATCGTTATTTCCGCTGTATCTGATCTTATTTGTGTCAGTTTGAAAGACACTCTCAACATGATTCTACTCATGCTCATATACATTCTTAACTTTGTGAGGACTTTTAGTTCATCTTTCCATGATAATCTTAACCCTAATCAACCATTCCGCCCCCCCCTCCAGTTTTTCGAAAATTGCTGCTTTTTGGAAGCATGCTGCGTCTCGAAACGTTTGGAGAATTCCTAAAATTTATTGAGACATGTTCTGAGCATAAAATCAGGTTCCAAAAATTTTTCGTTTGTCCAGTCCACGCCCTTTTTGAAAATTACCAGCAATCTGAAAAAACACCTTTTTGCTCATAACTCGGGAAATTTTGATCCAAATTTTAAACATGTGGCATCATAAGAAAGCCCTTTGCAAGACCTTTTCATTGATATATAATAAGTGTATAGTTTTTGTTCGTGCAAAAAATAAATCGTAATTGAGCAATTTTCACTAAACCGCCCTACTTCTCACGTCCGACAATGGGTCATTTCACTTATGACGTCATAAGTCACGCCC
>JAOBRC010677897.1:0-10555 GCA_027575255.1 Scolionema suvaense | reverse complement strand
GTCACCTTCACACCAAATTTCAGAAAAATTCATTGAGCGGTTATCCAGGAAAATGCGTTGGTGACGGAAGGACAGACGGACGGACGGACGGACGGACAGACCTCATTTTATAGGACTCTTCCGCTAAAGCGGGAGTCCAAAAAGTTAACTATCTACTGTGAATCCTTCTTCTTAATGTGTGTTTTCAGATCAGTTGTTTTCATGAGAGACACGTGAGAAAGATTCGGTTTTGCTTTCGGTGGATTTTACTGTTTTCATTAAGGAACAAATCACTAGTATTCGTATAAGTATGGCCTATATCCGATCATAAATTAACATTATGTTTCAAACAACCATTGAGTCTAGCTCTGCTGGGTTTCGAAGGACTTCCAAAAACTCGAGAGAGCAGAAGAATTCTAGAAATCATCAAGGTGCAAATCGCTTTGGTCTGCTAACCAATAATTATCTTCTATTGCACAAATTGAGTTTACGTTGAAGGCAATGTTGACTTAAATCCTAGTCCAAACAATGTGTCATTTGCTTTGTGGAATATTCACGGTCATCTACTAGCAAGGTAAAAAGCTAGGATTCCTTTACAAGATAGATTGTCGGAAAGACAAAGAACCTGAGATAAATTTAAATCAAAATACATAGTGGGTTTAGTGAGTATCTTTGTATTGAATCAAAGAAAAGAAAATTGACAAAAAACTGATGAGGTGTTCTTGAAATATTTTGAAAGAAACCCTGAAAACAGCCATTATGCATATAACTTACCATCCACAAGCCATACATGATAGCTCCAAGATATGACACATAGCCCATAACATTGGTTATGATACCCCTTAGATTCACAGTAAAACTGAACAAAGCTCAATGAACCATCTTTGAGATCTGGAAAAAATTCTAACAACTCTAAAATCGGTCATTTTCAGATAAGAAACGCAACCTGCAAGATGAATGCAATTCTCCTCAGACAAATACATGGCTCATAACATATGCAGACTTGCACCTTTAACATTCACACCATATGACCAAACACAGATGAACGATTTCAGGCATATTTGGAAACAAACCTTCAGAATAGCCCTGTTTGGACATAATGTTGCCACCCGGAAGCAGGACGAGATTTTCGGAGACATCACACATGGTTCATAACATGAGCAGAGTTATTCCAAACGATTCACACCATTCTTGACATATTTGGAAAAAACTTGAAAACAGCCATTCTTGAATAGTCATTGCCACTTACAAACCAAACAAGATTTTGCTCAGACATGGAGCTTGATCCATAGCATGCACAGAGTTACTCCCAAGACTCGCACCAAAGCGACACGAACCTGATGAAGAGTTTTCCAAATCTTTTAGACAAAACTGAAAAATTCAATTTTGACCATTTTTGATTGCAAAACTGGCCACACACAAGCATAACAGCAGGTTGGCCAGGTATGTTCAAGGACCAACTACATTAAGAAATTCTGTCCCTAAGATTTACAACCAAAACTACAAAAACCAACAAAGTATTCCTCAGATAAATATACATAAAAAAATAGAAATGGGCCTTCCTGAACCTTCATCAACACCTGCAAGTCGAGTACGAGGGTTGCCCATAAAGTTTAAAACAGAAATTATGAATCTTGACATATTTCTAAAAGAAACAAAAATTGCCAATTTTTGGGCAGCAATTGCCACCAGTAATCAAAACAAATGTTGTTGTTTTTTTCAAATTTCAGCTCCGTCAGCTTGTTTCAATCATTTATCCTGACCTGCATCATATTTAAAAAAATCTGTTGAACGGTAAACTATCTGGGAGTAGGACGCATGAAAACTTAAACACCTCTTAAATTGTAAACCCCAGGGGCCTAAAAGGTACTGATGGCAGTAGCATAATGATCTCCTAGATAAATATGACACCTTGCATGGACTTTGCACGTCAGCACCATCTATTCTCTGTCAAAGGAACTTTGTCATCACTTGATCCTTGCAGCAAACGCCAGATGATCTCTCACTTCTTCCAACTCCTCCACCGCACCAAGACAGGTTTGAGAATACGATAATGCTGATTTGATAGCATTAGAAAAGAATTGAGTGCAGTGAACATGGGGGTAGTGCATTTTACGAAACAATGTAGCAGAAGCGTGTCTGTTTTCTCAAACCATTTGAAGGGTTATATCTGTGAGGTTAAAAAGCCCATCAGAGAGCTTTGATACTTCAAGCTATTGGGTTGTACATGAACTGATCCTACATCTCAAGAAGAAGAAAACAAGTACATGAATACCTCTTGAAAATGATGTTTTTGAGACTACCGTCAGTCAGACGGCAATTCTCTCTGATGACTCTCTTCCATGTAAATGTTAACCCATTCAAATTCTTAGTGTTCTACATGCATTACACATGCAGACTGACATTCTTTTAGTATAACAACTGATGCCAATTTGAATGAATTCAACTAATTAAAGAAGGAGCAATTTCCACTTCCACAGAAGAACCTAAATGCCATGGAGCAGGCGGATCTTATTGAAGACACAAACAAACCTAGCTACAAGTTGGCCATATGAGGCAGAGTGACTGCGGAAGGTGCTGTACGATGTGCCATGCAAGAGAATGTTTGTGCTGCTGAGAATCAATAGCTAAGTGTCAGAATTTCATCTATATTAAGTGATCGTTTCAGGTATAAATTGATGGTGTTTCATTTTATATTTCTTAAAATCAAAGAACATGTTTTAAATTAGTTTTATGTGGAGTCTGCCTCATCAAGCACAAACAACTGGTGTATGTTCGTCATGCATATTAAAAGAACCTTCCAAGATTTTTTTGCAATTCCCTTTCTAAGGTCATACTCCACAGGGGCAGGATAAAAACATGATTTCCACAAAAAGGGCAGGTTCCTACTGCAGCCTTCAATTAGGATTCTTTTGTTCTAATCCATGAGGAGCAGGTTTTTGCGCTCGAAAGTTGATAGCAAGATGGAAATGAATAAGGCCTGTTCATAGATATTTCTTCGTGATAGCAGAGTGTCACTCAGTTCAAGACATTCGATGAACTGCATTTATTTTGAACTGAGAAAAGAGAATAAATGGTGGCTCCGGAAGCCAGCATACGGCACAGAAGTCATGTGGCCAAGGTTAAGTAAACTTATGGGATTATGACAGCAATTCAAGTGCAACCTTGCGCAACCACCCACTCACCCTCTAAACACGTAGCCTTGGATATGATGTGCAATTACGTATCACAAAAACCCTACAAAAAACAAGACAACAGAAAGAGAACGGGACACACAAACGTTGTTAGGTTGTCCAAAAAGTGGCATGTGACAAAGTTTTATTATACTATTGTACAACATTCAATGTATGTTGCAATTTTGTTCCCCACTAAAATAGATCGTTTGTAGCTGTGGAGATCTACATGTTCCAAGTGTTTTTCTGTATTGTTACTCAGATCAATTTTGTATTCTCTGCTGCATCTGGCACGGCAATACATAGAACTACTCTACCCGATGAGCACACCGGTTGGGTACGTTATCAACCGGAGCCTAAAACTACTAAAAGTATACTTGTACGTTATACTACTAGGTATGCTGAAGGTATGCTGTTTACAGACAAAAAAATTTGACTTGTGTTATGTGGAGTCACATTGTGACAGACTTGAAAACTGCTACAGAGTGCTACAGAGCTCGTCATATTTTTTCTCACTCCTCATAGAAAATATATTAGGTTGAATGTGGTTGATCAAACAAATAGGAGAAGTCATGCTCCAAAATGTTCATATTGGATTGCTCAATGCGCTACGAGGCTCTTTGGAGGAACATAAGATATTTCCATATGCAAATAACTTCATGACAGTCAAATTTGTGGGCAGCAATATGGCTGAGCACACGTTTAGATGAATTCAATGCAAATAATATGCTTGTGAGAAGGTTGATGAGTACGCCCCCCCTATACTGTAGGGTTATCTGAAGATCTGCTGTAAAGTAAAATCACAAAGAAGATAATTCTTGGTCGTACCATGTAGAATACAGAAAGTGAGATATAATGTTATATCTCACACAATAACATGGTACTCAAAGAGATAAAACATCGTCATCGACAAGCAAAAAATCACCCACCTGGGCAATTTCTTCAGTTGTGAGTAAGTTGATAATTACTCGTGAATTATTTTCCCAAATCATACGCCAAAAATCAACCAGAGTATCTTCCAAAGGAGCTTGTGTCACCATAAACGCTCTCTTGTGATAGAAACTCTAAAGAGAAACACAGCATGAGGCAGAGGTATGTTGATGTTGTAAAGGACCATTTTTGACATTTTGGTGTGGGTACAAGCATGATGCAACATGATATACATCATTTCTCATTTTTATCATTCCTCTCAAGTGTCTCTTTCGCTATAGAGTATTCAAAACCTCTTGGATATACATGGCAGCAAACAAACATAGTTCAATGTACGATTGTTTCAAGCACATTTTTTCACAGCTATATTCATGTCAATCCACATATGTCTTTTCGGATATCTCGCTTATGACTTATGGGCTTGAACCTACAACTTAAGGTGGTACAGCAGGAAAATTTACAACTAACCTGTAAATTGTCAGGCACCCACATATGAAAGACTAATGCATAATGAACGTTGTCACCCACCATTGACACCATCCATGGAACAAGACAAAACACACCAGAAACAAGCCAATACTACCAGGAATCACCAACTTCTTTGGATGGTGCCCTGCCACCACACCATCAGTGACTCTCACTCACATTTCCCAAGTCATACTGTTTGCTATTTTCCACATAACAAACCTTAATGTGCAAACCATGAAGACAGCATCAAAAACAGACACCGTATACATCACCACATATGCCATCCGCACTCACATACATCACCAAACATGCCACTATCACACACGCACAAACATATATATACTGTATACATACGTACATAACTTAAGCAGGAATACTTGCATGACTTACTTCACAATTAGTTAGATCATATATTTACAAATTTAATGTACAAATAGCGTTACAATGTTATGACCATACTTTCAATTATATAGAATTATTAACATCATTAATTAATTACGATAGGAACAGTGAACAATTTCACATATATTATGCAAGGGACATGGGCATCTACAAGCATGAACTGAAATCTCTCCCCCAAATAGCAGATCGTCAGATGGATACCTACAGCAGGACCTTTCAAAGACACTTTGACGTTTCCTGATTGTTTCACCATTCTACTCAAAAGCTGAGCAGACGTTTGCTTCAGGCTTCCACAAATAATACTCAAAATTAAAGGTTGAGCTTCTGCGTTTGTGTATATCCTCGGATATAGGCGAGTACAGTTAATGACTACGCACAAATTTCCCCTGCTGTGCTACACTCTCTCTGGCTGCTACTGTACATCACTAATGTTGTCAAGAGCAGAGAACAAGGCCCTAAATGAACAGAGATAAGAATCCTGACAAGGGCTGACTAGTGCCAACGTCCCAATTACAAAAGCTCTTTATTTCGAGAAGAATGGACCTTGTTATCAGTTTTCGCAATCTTTTCTGACTAACTTCAAAGGATGCCTATGCGTTGCCCTTGAGCAGCAATAGAATCCAAATAGCGCCCATAAAATCTCCTAGAATTACATTGATTTTTATCTAAATTTCTCACTGATGACTAGATTTGACTATTTCCAAATAGCAAAAGTCATAGATCTGTGGGTGCATGGCCTAATAGAAGTTATTGATTCGCGCCAGGCGCTCTGCGCTCTGCGCAAGCGAATCTTTAAAATGAGCACTCTCACCGTAAGACCAAAAACGTCGATCATAAGCTCCTGTGGCGAAAAGGGTTTCTAGTCAACAAAGACAGTTTGACTGTGTTGACCAGAAAATACCTTTTCACGTAACCCTGTGTTTCTACGGGAAGACAGATCTGTTACCTACTCGGTTACGACAATCGAACCACGCTTATTATAAGGAACCAATCAACTTGTAGAAAGGCACATGACAGCGTTTGTTTTTGTGACAACTGTTGTTCTGAACACCAATCAACTTGTCATTTTCCATTTTCGGAAGTTGTCGTCGCAAGCATTGTCAATTAGGCATTGTTTTTCTGAGTTCGCGGATGATCGTAGCTGAGGAGGCACACAATCGAAAACCACTTGCTTATGACGTTAGTAGAAATTACTTGATATCAGTCGAACAATTACATACATTGTGCGCTCAATAATCATATCACTTAGCATCAATTCAAATTTAAAAGAGGTATTTAAAAAATAAATGTCCACCAGCTTTGATAATGTTTGAAGCATCAAAATGTTGCAACAAATGTAATGTATCTTGACTGCCCTGGTGGTGTTCGTAGATCATGAATGTGTTTGAGTAAGAAGTAAATTTCTGAGGCAGCCGCACTGCTTGTATTTCCAACGGATCAGGAGGTTGAATCAAGAATGAACCACTATTTGGATAGACAACAGAGTACGTGACAAAACTCTGTTGCGCTGCGTTTTACGGTATCGGGAAAGAAAGTAAGTTAAATCCTACGTTTGTTAGGCCATTATGTTTGGCAAAAAAGTATATTCAAAGTTATTGTATTTGCTGTGACTTTGACGTGCGAACCTTGAAGGCGCAAGCCTGTGCTCTTGTTGACCTTAAATCACCATTCACCAGCTAGCTATTGTTGATGCGCAGTCAGCATGCACTTTCGAATGAAACTCTTCAAGCTGATTGATATAGTTGCTGATATCCATGCTGCTCATGTGTGACATCTGTTGTGTCTGATTGGCTGCAGGCAGGTCTCCTTGTTTCTGATTGGTAGAAAATAGTTTATTATAATGCATGAGATTCCAGAGTTCATACTGCCGAATACTTTTTCCTGACTCTTCCTGACTTTTGCTTGGAAAAAGGGGGCATTTTTCCTGACTACTTACCAGAAATATATAATATTTTTCCTGACCAACCATTGATAAAACAGAAAAACTCTCTAATATCTTCAGTAAGACAGGAACCTGCAGCAAACACTAATGCAAATGATAGCGATCAGATTGCATTCCACTAGACAGACATGCCAGCACCTCAAGAAATGTGTTCCGGAAAATGAAATACCTCAGATTCGGCTAGAAAACTGAAGGGCTGCGCCCTTTATATACCCCCAACACTGGCCACTTTAAAGATTTCTGTTGGCTTGACATTACAGCCATTTAAAAGCTTCCCAAGTTAATTTCATGTTCGAAGAGACACTTTGAGTCAGAAATTACATTTCTGAACCTTAGATTGATTGAGGGGCTCCCTACTTCAGGACTTGAATACAAAAAAGTGCAATGCTATCTTCTGAAAGTTGTACAGTCAGAAAACTTATTTCCTTTATATGCAGGGGCGTAGCATCCGGGAGGAGGGGTTTGGGGGCTGTGGCGCGGGGGGCGGTGCTGGTGCCCCCCAATAACTTTCTAAGATTCGCATTTCTCTTTGAAGATGCTTGCAGTTTCCAATCACAGTGATCATGTAATGCATCTACAAGATGGGAAAAAACTCTGAATTACATTTCCCGGTTTCGAAATGTTTCCTGTGGTGGCTACCATGAGGGTGGCTCAGAAGATCCTCTATCAAGATACACTGTGACCCCCAACACCAAAAAGCATGCTACGCTCCTGATATGTGTATTAATCAGAAAACTCCCAGCCTATACGGCAATAACCTTGGTTGTTGGAAAGATATTTCAATTCAAGTTTCTAGACAATAACATTTCATGAGAACGTATTTTCTTGCTGTTTGGATAAATCCATTGTCAAGACACGATCAGGGAATCCCAATGCACATACTAATGCGATTTTCAGCCATGCAGGTTATTTGCTTAAAGAATGGCCATGTAAAAATAGACATTTCAAGGAGCATAGTCTTGAAATGAAAACACCACATAACCTTTTGCCCAGAAGTAAAAACAAAGCCTCTCAATTTAGTGTGCCCCTTAATCTAATGAAATTCTATTCCTGATAAAGAAACATGTAATGCTTGAATCAATCAAAACGTTTCGAAGGAACGCTATTAATTGCAATTAAATGCGGCACGGATTTAATGCAAGTCAGCGCAAACACCATCATCTGTCCTAGCGCAAGTTACATAGCGTTGGTCGTTACTTGCACAACATTAGCTTTGTCACCCTTCCAACATTAACTACCTCGACACTAATGACAGTACTGCAAGTGTGCCACATCCGCCCTAGAACCTCAGTTTGATTTGAGTTTTGCCATGGAGTTGATAAGGATGTCTAGCTGTTGTGGTTTTGTTGTTTAAAAGATTTAATGTGCAGTAAGAAAGACCTTTGTTGAAGAAACCGATCCACTAACTCAGAATCAGGACTTACCCACTTCATCGGGATCACGAGACTGCCGCCCGGTAAACAGCCCCTTTGGTATATCTCCATTCGATCGCGACCCAGCTGCAAGATCTATTAGCGACTGGGAAGCTCACCCACTGGAGACACTTCGTTTGATATGTACCAACCTCCATTTGAATCGCCGGGGCTCCGTCACTGAACTTGCCGAGCGGTTGTTCCTACACTACGATAATCAACATGCTGAAACAGAAGGTACATTGGAACCTCGCCGAACGCGCTCTTCGACACGTATCCTGCAGACTTCGCGGGAATCGCCTTTGTTGTCCGCTGCATCGTCTCCGTCTGCCTCGCCGTCCCAGCCTGTGCCAGCAATAACAACGGTCAGCGGCGCATCAAACATGGCGGCACCGCAGTTATCGTCGATGTCTTCCAATTCTAGCGACCCTCCTCTCTCTGACACGATTTGGAAGCTCATCCGTGAGGAAATTCAAAATGCATTACAGTTGATAGGCCGTGCAGAGCCTTCTACGAACGTGCATACCGTTTATACTCAGGATGTCTACTCTTGAAAACGCTCACAGGTTGCCTAACCCTTCTATATTCACAGCGGCTTCCTCATCATCGATGCCTGTAGCCTCGCCTAACCCTGCTGGTGTTGCCCAGTACCATCTTAATCAGCAGCTGTGGCCATTCTCAGCTACCAGCATCAATCCTTCCCTGGGACTCAACTCGGAGTTGGCACCCCTTCGCCTTAATCCAGCTTCAGCTCTAGATCGCCAACCAGCCGAACTTCTGCCACTTATACCGTCCCGCGTAATCGATCAAATACGAAAAGGGGAGTTTGTGAATTTTGACTCTTTGTTGCCTTCAGGGACTCATAATTCAAATGGGTACACATTGCGATTGCTTAATACCTCTGACTCTGGTGCACCTCGTGTAGTTATCGAGCCTAAACCTCCGCTAGGAACAAAATATCAGACTTCCGTTCATGGAGTTTAGCTTGGAGTGTCTATGCTAGGGTCTTATTATATTATTACCCTCACTTTACGGCCCAATTACTATATTATCACAGCACTATCGCTCAATATGCAGCAATGTACTCAACGAATGCATGGTTGGCTTATGATACCAGTTTTAGGCAACACCTGTCTTTTAACCAGGGCCTTAGGTGGGACAGTTTTGATGAAGAGTGCTTTAATTTGTATTTGCGTTCTAATCCAACTTTTAACAGTCACACAACCTCCCGATTATTAGTCTGTTATAAGTGCGGCGAACCAGGTCACTATGCTAACGTCTATCCTGTTCGTTCGGCTATCCACACCACAGAACGTAGTAACCTATACATGCAGCCCTTTCTTGCCCCCCAGCAGCAACCAAATCCCAGGGGGCAACCATCAGAAGCTCACAGTGCCTCCAGCAGACGACAGGCAACATGTGATTACTACAACCGCGCCAGTTGCCGCAACTCCAACTGCCAGTTTGTACATGCTTGCTATAAGTGCTAAGGGAACCATCCAGCCCTCAACTGTCCCCAGCAGCCAGAAAACAGGTTGCCGAAAAATCAGTACTCGTGGAGGAAACGCTAAGGTTGACAATGACAATTGGGTTCTTTTCAATCCCGTTCCGGATCACATATACACGCCTATTAATGTAAATATTTTAGCGGAACAATTGCTCAGTCATCCAGATCAAAGACTTGTTCAGTTCGTGGTTCAAGGCTTTCAGTTTGGATTTCATATCCAATTTCATGGTTCCGTCATCCCATCCAGACCTAACAACCTCCCGTCAGCACTTGCAGCTCGCGACGAAGTGCAGAAAACCATTAATAAAGAACTAAAGCGTGGTCACACATCTGGTCCATTTAGCGAACCTCCGTTTGAACCTTTTCATTGCTCTCTTCTGGGTGCAGTACCTAAGTCAGACGGTTCATATCGCCTTATACTTAACTTATCTGCTCCACAATCGTGCTCGGTCAATGCTGGCATTTCGGATGAAGATGCTTTAGTGCGATATTCTAAATTCGATGATGCCATTGATTTAATACGTCCGATGGGCACTTCAGCTTTTATGGCAAAACTCGATCTGAAACACGCTTTTAGACTCTGCCCTGTTAGACCAGAAGACTGGTCGCTATTAGGCTTCCAATGGGATGGGGCTTTCTACTTCGATTCGCGCCCATAGTGTGCAGAGGGGTTCAATCCCCCCCCTTTCTCATCAATCCCCCCCCCTTTTTGGCATCCCCCCCCTTTCTAAAATTTGTCCAT
>JAOBRC010677675.1:0-10558 GCA_027575255.1 Scolionema suvaense | reverse complement strand
GTCGTGCATACCTGTTGCGTTCTCGGAGAACGATAAGAATGCTTACGCTAATCCCTTTGTCTTCCATGCATATTAAAAGAGCTGTGGCTCATTGATATGCAAGACTTAGCTCGTCGAGTGCATAGTTCGGGACACCGAGTATTTTGAAGTGCAGGAAAAAGTGTGATTCAGAGTAAATATGCCAACAAGGCTATGAAATCTCCTTGAAGTATGGCAGAGCTAATGCAGTCGGCAAGAAAAAAATTTTGAGCTGCTGTTCCTTTAATATTTTGAGCAAAATTAGTTCTATTCAACGTAAAAACAACCACAATGTAAGTACTTTTGTACTTTTGTATCTCAATCTTCATATAATATTTGTACTGTTATTTTGAATAAAAAAAATCTCAAAATTTTTTACTTCAACTTTCCTGTCGGATCCTGTCCCTTTAAAAGCACTATGCCTCAATAATCCATAGTCCCAAGATCTTCAGCTAAGTATCTAATGATCCTCATCCTTACTTGGCAAAACCGTAAGCATCTGAGGCAAAGGGCATTAAATAGAAACAGCAAACAATACAGAAATTTGTATATTTAGGGTAGTTTTGTGCTTCTGAAATACCTGGAGAGAAATCAAGATCATATGCTGATGCCCCATAAATTTATTTACTGGTTGAGTTATTGCCTAAGAAGACTCACTGCCAACACAAATAAAGAATAGCCCAGAAATTCACAGAAATTTTAGCGGAAGACAGAAAAATTTGCTGAATTCCGCCAATTAGCAGAACACTGACATGCCTGATAACTGTTGGTTAGATCAGAAATCTGTTTCCAATCACCATCAAGATGGAGGACACTAGAAAGTTGCAGCTTCTTCCTTCATTTATTGCAGAAACCTGGCTTCACAAACTGGATCAGCGGAGATTATAGTGTGCAGAACCTAATTGTCAAATGAAAGCATTTTGAGTTAATGCCCCTTCAACATGCGAAATAAAGCTTTGTTAGTTGATAATTGTCATAGATGCTAACATTATTTTATATGAGCGTTTTAGAAATTGCATATCAGGCCTCAGCTCTTTCTAAGAAACATCCTTACATATTCAATTGTATAAAACCTAGCCTATGCTTCAACAAAGGAGGTCAGAATGTAGGTAACAAAGGCCTATTAAAAATCACCTTCACGAAGTTTCAACTCTACAGTGCATACCATCTGAAAGTTCTAAAAACACTTTGGCAGGAGAGGACCAATTTCGATTGGCCCCATACTAACTAGGGCCAACCAAAAAGTACTTACAGCGTTGTCCCCAACAAAACAGGATGTACAACCAAGATGAATAATAGGAGCAGCTTTAGGACAAACAGCACCGAATGTATACACATGAGCCATAACATCGTGCCGTCTAGATTTCTCCTCTTTTGCAGCTAACTCATAGTCTATATTTGTAACATTTGCTTCCATCTCGGCAATCTGCTCATCAGTGATTGTAAGACCCAATTCCTTAAAAAAAACAAAACACCAAGCTAGATAAATATACCATTTTATGTATTAAAGACATAAATACGAAACTTTAAATAGAGGGAATAAAACCTTATTTAATCTGATTCCAAATTTATGCTGATGCTTTGACTATACTATAACCCAATTACATGTCTTAGAAAACACTCTAGTTCAGACACAATGCACTTTGTCAGTCATTGCTCATGCCGTCCATCATGCTTTGCATCACGAATAATCTGCATAATGAGTGTTTTATACAGCCAGCCATTGATATTGAGGGCCATTTTGGCATCTAAATTGAGGTTTTCCCTCATTGAGAGATCAGTTCGACATCACGAAATGTGGTTTCCTGGTACCTATCAATACGAAAATCAAAAGGCTCGTACATTATAGTTTTTTTTCATGCAAAGTTGTAAAAAAATTCATTAAATACATCTTTTAGGAAATAGTTAAAATGAGTTTCGACGTCTGCACACCGGATGTCATTTACTGGCCGCATAAAATCATGAAAGCCTTTTTCCAATAATTCTACAACTATTATAGAAGCAAGTCAACTTATGCGCAGCATGCAAGAAACCAACAATCAGCAATTTCCTTCTCCCAAAGAAACTCAATTAATGAGCCACACTATCAACGAGTCATTCGATGTTACCGAGTCCTTTTTGAGCTATGAGCTGGAGTTGGAGGAGTAAAATTAGCGCTCAAGGAATCTACTTTCTACATGTTCAATAGGGAAAAATTCCACTAAAAAGGAAACGTATCATGTGACATGTTTTCGCAGATGGACAATGAAACCATAGCATAACAGCAACAATCATGCCGTCTTACCTTTTCTGCTTTAGCAAGTATGATCCACAGTTTGCGCCAGGTTGAAAATTTCTTGTCATCTGAGAAATTGAAACCCATTTCCTTACTGGCATACCTAGTTGTCAACTGACTCTGGTAGACAGAGTGATCTGCCATTTTGATGGAAAATGTCTACCATAAAAAGAAAAAGTAAAACAGCATTAGATTGGTCAAAAGAATTACTTCCACTTATTAATGCATTGCGCTACAATGATATTGCCCACATCCAATTCAGATACTAAGAGCAGGTTTGTAGCGAAGGAGTCCTGATTAAAAATCCATTGTACTCATCAGCTCTTTCAATGTGTGGCAGGTTTCCCAGACACCTAGTCTTTTGTGCCGCATATTCGCACTTTTCAACAAATCTGCCAATCCCGAACCAAAACAAACGCTAGCTTTGCCTCCTTTTCTGATCAATAAAAGGTAAAAGTTTCTTCCTTCCCAGGCACAGAACTAGGTTTGTTTTGGTTTGATGAATGCAATCCATCTCTAATAACTCCTGAGACTGATAGTGCTACTCAGGGCTTATTTACATATCAAACGGCAATGCTACAAAAAAGAAAACTAACAACACATCACTCAATAGATAGATTAACTAGCCACAGTAAATCTTGTGCCATTCCAGTACCTTGTAGCACCCTCTGCATCTACACTAGTCTTCGTACAAGATCCTAAAAATGTAGATCATCATATGAGTCTTTGCATCTGAGTGCAATTTGCTATCCAGCTGTATACTAGTTAGTCTCTGCAAGCAGGCATTCAGCTGACTAGAAACATTATTCTTGTGCTAGTCTGATCGGTAAGCTCAGCCTAATAAGTTATGTATCGATTCTTGCATATGTCAGCATTTTCATAATCAGTTAACAACAGAGAAAGAAGATGAAGCAGGCCGACAAAATCAGATCTGATGCAAAGACACAATACAATTTCCCAATCACTGGGCCTTGCCCAAAGGCTACATACACACGTCGTCTGCAAATCATAGTAATTAACAGAAATGGTGAGGAAACACTGTCTGATACAACAACAAAAAAGATTGAAGAAAAATTCATAAAATCCAACCCACAAAACAATTATTGCATAATGAAGGCAAAGCAGCTAGAACGATCAGATGATGGTGAACATGTAATCTACCAAACTCGTGGTTAGTGATGACAACCATCACTGTTTGGCTCTTCCTTCCTACACTCTTCTCTAACCAGAAAAAATACCCATTCAACAAAAGTTTACTAGGTCAGCTGATTGTGCTACATTTATTTCAATCCAACTGTAATCTTTGTACTCAAAAATATAACTTGTGAGTCCCAGGAGTCTGAAACAATAAACTTTGGTATTTCCCCAGTGTTTTTGTCCTTACATGATATGCCTCTGGCTTGGCAAATTGACAGCAAAAATTTAGAGATATAGTTGCTCCAAAGACAAACGCAATAAAAATATAATATTCTACAAACCAGCTGAAGATAAAATAATAAGCTGTAGATCATGCAATAGCAATTCCAAATATACTTCTACACAGTCTTTTACATATCATAAACACATATCTTCTATCCCACATCTCTTATATGATGATGCAGAGAATTCATACATATTGACATTTGTAAATAATACTGACAGAGAGCAAGATCACTCCCATTGTACACAATTGCTTTTAGTTCAGAAAACAAATTTTGCTACATAAATGGTAATGAACATGCTAAAATATTAAGTGTAGTGCTTTAGTTTTCGAAATCGAAATTCCTACGCAACAAGCTTCGCCCTGAAACTAGTGTCACGAGAAACACAACCTCGCAGGCAAAAGTAGCAAGATTGCACATATTACATCTCCATTATATACCAATGACCAGTCGCAAACCTTCAAACCAGGCTTCGACAATTACTGTACGCTGCATACAGTCTCCTTTAGTCCACGCACAAGGTAATCTGGCTGACTGTACGGCTTCCCGTACGGCCAAAATTATCGTTCAATTTGCAATTTTCAACAAGGATTCTTTCGTCCCTTGCACCTTCTTAACAATCTTGATCCGGAATGCTCTCATAAACTATTCAAACGGCTATTGTAGATCAAGCATCCTCAGTCTTTCCTCCATCTCGCCCATCTTAAAACAATCTCAGTGATGGAATAGTTCTATAACAACGGAGCGTCACATTTGGAGTTAAGGAAACAATATGTTTACCTGGATAGGTACTTGATGAATGAAAAACTGTTATGTGGTTCTGTACACTGCGTACACTTTCTTAGGTTCAGATGTACGCATCAACGTAAACATTTATTCTGAATTTGTCGAAGTCCGCAACATACAAACCACCTTCATAGATCAGTTAACAATAAGTAATTTAGACAAGAGAAGACACCACAGATTCTCACTACTTTGATCATCTTGAATAATCATTGGTCCAGCACAATCATACCAAGCACTGGTACAACGTTTCCCACACAATACAAAAGTTGCTAATTGACATATGAAAGCTTCCATCACAGAATAAAAGACAGATGAAGAGCATTTCATAATAAAATATAATGACCTCAACATAAATGAATATGGATATCACTTGCACACAGAAGTCGAGTAGTTCAAACTCTTTAATATATGAATCACAGTCTGCTTTAGCTCTGAGCTTAATGTCTTTGCATTATGAGCATAACCGACCACTTTTGTTAGCTGCAAAATAAGGCGTATCTTCTGTCACGTGAATTGAGTGCTGAGAATACTTCTCACAGTACATTCATCAAAGAGCATCTATAATAGAACACATGACCTCATTTCTTCGGACCTCAATACTTTTCCCTTCACTTTGTGATTCGGATGAATCTTGGGTTTCCATCTGAAAGAAAAGCAAATTCATTAATATAACACAAATTTGCAGCACCATTCTATAGGCAATGATACTACTGCCTGTTACATATTTCGCTAAAAGTACTTGGTTCCTCAAAATGTATGCTCATAACCACTAAGCCTTACACAAACCTACTTCACTACATGAGAGGAGACATCCTCAAAATCTATTTTCCACGCAGCTCTTGTCTGATACATCACAATTACCACCAGTTATAACAGAATGCATCACAATTACCACCAGTTACAACAGAATGCATGGGGACACGTGCGGTCTCTGTACACAAGATGAGATTGAGACAGATTAAGCAGAACTATATAGCATAAATAAAGTAAACTGCCAATGCAGGCGTCAATGATAGAGATCAATCAAATCGGTGAACACAGACACAAGCAGATTTCCTATATGCAAGTAAATTTTATTTCTCAGACATTTTCTCATCACATGTCAAAAAATCTATTTATCAAGAGAAAACACCTAAACTCCACAAGAAAATTGCAAAATTCAGTAATTCAAGGCAATAACAATTTCTTATAGTACGTTACCATAATATAATTACCTTACCTTAATATCTCTCGTGGATGGAACAGTGGCACTGGTTGGAACCATCAAACTGTTCAGCATTGTACCACAGTTTCTCAGCAGCATCCTTGCTTTCTCAATGTGCCTACAACAAAAATCTTTGCTATAGATCATTCCATAAAACATACTATGGAAACGTTGGCAAAAAAAGCAGAACACAAAAGGATTATAATTACACCATTGCAAAAACAATTATTAAAGGAACACAATCTCTCAGATTTTTACATGCTTGACGGGGAGCAGATGACTAGTTCATCATAGGTATGAAGTTTCATTTCATTCTGATGTTCCATTCAACAAATATTTCATTCCAAAGATTTCTTATTTTACTGTCAAAATTCTCTCGGCTTCCGGCGGCAATCACCTATCACACCCTAATTAGGCTATTCTACTGCAATACAATACAGACCCGTATAATTTTATCAGCCATCTTCATCTGCAGCCAGGCGAAGTATTTCAATAGCTGATTACTTCATGACGTAGCTAATTGTGTATTTGACGGGCTTGCAATGCCTGTGATGGCAGTAATAACAATAAAAAGTCTGACTTCTTTCAGTCTGAAACAGCCTGATAATCACATATGCCTCTCTTTTAAATCAGGTGATAATCATGTGTTCCTCCGCCGAGAGCTCTGACGAGTTCTGCCGACTAAATAAAAAACCTGAAATTTGTAGGAAATGTAGAACATTTACTAAAAAAATTGTTTCGGATGCTACTACTACCTGGTGACTTTTACAAAAAGTTAATAAAAAATTGGGCGATTGTGTTCCTTTAATATCCAGTGGTTTCAAAAGTAGACGGCTGCCGGCTCAACGGAACTCCTACTTTTAAATATTCTCGCATTTGTGGCGGTTACTTTCATAAATATGACTAACTAAGAAAGGAAACAATGGCAGATTTAAGAATTTGAGCTGCCTATTTCATGTTGCAGCCTGCTTCCAGAAAAACTTTTTAAACCCCTGAATATCTACCCACACATTAACTAAACATATAACAAGAAGAATTATAACTCAAAGAGAGAACTGGTATTTCAGGGTGGTACTGCATAGTCTTCACCCTCCACTTTGTAGAGGAGGTGGCATGTTTTCGAAAATTTTAGAAAAGGGGAGGGATTTCGGTTTTCTTGAAGAGCTGAACCAAAAAGGAGTGAAAAAGTTAGAGGCGGCGTTGAAGATGTCTTCGTTGGTTCTACACAAGAAAATGTAATATATTGAATTTACAGTTGAAAATCTGGTTGATCCCATATATGTGCTTGGATCGTTCGTCTATACCTACAGTTAAGTGCATAATAAAGCCATATGCCAGTATAAATTTCTACTTTTCTTGATTTACAGTCAACTACGTTCTTTCTTTCAGATCATAGAATATGTCGTACAGGCATATGTCTGGACATAAGTTGTACATTGCTGATCGCATTTTCGAGGTAGACATGCTACCAGAATTTGGTATTCATATTGTAGGAATAAAGTCCAATAGTACTTCACATCTTTATGGTTGGAAATGATCAAGTTCAATTCTAAATCAAATGAGAATCACACCACATTAGCCTTACTCCCACGCAAGCAGTTGAACAAGTGATGCCATTTACGAGAAGGTCTATTGCGTGTGCGAAACTGTGTTTCCTATGGAATTTCTCACTATGAATTCTGAAATTCTAGTTCAGGGTGATATCTAAGAGGAAAGTGTATGAGGAGCACATTGATCAGTTAAGTCAACAAGGAGAACTAACAACAACAGTACCCAGCATGACTAGTCTACAAAAACAGGCTTCTCTGGGGGTACTCTGATGTCTGCGCTATCTATCGCGCACATAACTAGCGCCAGGGCTGCAGTGCCCACGCGACCAAATTCTCCTTGCAGCAAGGGGGATGCTTTATGTTCTGGAACCCCAACCCAGGCATGCAAATCTAGCGGTCTTCTCCGGTGTAGCTGCTTCATCATAACCATTACACTGGGTCCACTATGAAATTTCCACCTTAGGTGGGATATGATTCATGGTTTCCTGTGAAGATTTTCAAATGCACTTCACATGGAATGGATCGTAACTGCTACTGCCTCGATGGCTAAGTCTTCCGAAAGACCCACTACGCAGTGCAAGTCACTAGCAGAGCAAGTCAGTCTTCTGAAACTCATGCGCTAGTTCTAGATGCCTTGTGTGAGCTCTCTTGAATCGATGTGTTTACTTCACATATCTGCTGGAAATCTGGGATTTATTTACGCCGTTAGCAACTAAAATTTTTACCCGCGTAATTTTCTATTGCAGGAGGAATCTGCCTGCGCGATGACTGACAAAGAAGAGCACTCATAGTGACAGTTTGCATGCATGCACGTGATGGCACGCGTCTCAGGGAGAAGCCAGCAAAAAGGGATGCTATATTCTTCAACGAAGACATCACATGTGAGTGAGTAATGCAATTAAACACACAAACTTCTTTCTACAGAGGAACACTCCACAAAAGCATTTTATTCTGAAATTTTCGGTGAAGTACTAGTCACCGCAATCATCAGCTACTACAAAGTATACAATACGATGCTAACTCACTTTTGTAGCCTTTCAGCTGTTTCAAGTCGTTGTTGTTTCTGTCTGTGAAGCATCACACGTAAGGTCTCTCTGGCCTACAAGAGCATAAAATGTTACCCTTAACAGCCCTGAATTCTAACACCATAGAGGGAAATAAATGCACACAAAACCCACCAAAAAAGTCGCGTAATTAGTGGACTCCCGCAAACTCAATTGAGAATCTCTACATCAGATCCAAGAAGAGAATAGAATGTTAGCCATAAGATTCACACCACAAATCACAAAAACGTAATGAAGTGTTCTTGAAACATTATGAAAACAACCCTAAAACAGCCATTATTGACTTGCCACCCGCATGCTGAAGAACAACATATTCTCAAGATAGAACGCATTGGTCGTAACATATGCTTTGTGGCCACTAAGATCCACTCCAAATATGAAAAGATATACCATTGTTAACACACTTGGAAAAAAAACCCTGAAAACAGATATTTTCTGATGCAAATTGCCACCTGCAAACCAAACGAGATTGTCCCGAGACATGGCAAATGGTTCATAACATGCGTGCAGTTGCCTCACATATTCACACCAAAAATAACAATAAGCAAGTAAACCGTTCATGACACACATGGAAAAAACCTTCAAAATCATCATTTTTGGATGTAAATTGCCACCCACAAGCCTAACAAGATTGTCAGGAGACACGACATACGGTTCAAAACATGTGTAGAAATGCCTCAAATATTTATACCAAAAATGACAAGAAGCGGTTGAACAGTTTTTGACTTACTTGGAAAAAACATGAAAAACGCCTTTTTTGCACGTCTATAAATGGCCACCTGCAAGCCAAATGAGAGTTTTCCCAGATAAGACACGTGTTCCACAACATAACTACTATTGCGCAGTAGTTTAAAACCACAAAAATGTAATGAATAGATTTTGAACTATTCTTAAAAAAAACCCCAAATGGCTATCATTGGACATAAATTGCCCCCTGCAAGCCAAACAAAATTTTTTTTCAAAATTCCGGCTCCATCACTTTTCGTCAATTACGGATCGTCACCTTCACACCAAATTTCAGAAAAATTCCTCAAGCGGTTATCCAGGAAAATGCGTTGGTGACGGATGGACGGAAGAACGGAAGGACCCATGAACGGACAGGCATCATTTTATAGGACTCTTCCTCTAAGCAGGAGTCCAATAATTGTGAATAAGAAAAATGAAAGATAATCCAATGATGAAGAACATCAGAAATTCACACTGCCAGCACAGAAATGGACATTCTGTGGATAATCCCCATTAAATGGTAGATAGAGGTACTGTTATTAGGTGAGATATTCTCCGAAGTTCATCAAACTCAGAGTCAAGCTAGGCCACTCTGTTCACATACGATTAATTTGGAAAACAATACTGACCAATTACCATCACAAGTTTGACTCTTCAATATATAAGTAATACATCTACTGCACCATCTTCATCACAGTTAGTTTCATATTTGGAGAAATGTGTTGCCAGGAGCTCAAGATGCTAGCATGTTAATATTCCCCAGATAAATGTGAGGGCTATCTATTTTAACTGCCTTAGATTTTGCCCCTGATGCCAATTTTCAACCTGCTTTTATCTACAACGTTGTACACGCATGGATGACAGAGAATCTCAGTTAGCTACGAGGAAATTCTTACCTGGTGGGGCCGAAACTCATTGATAAGATGATGGAGGTTAATAAATAACACTTTAATCTCCTCGATCTTGTCTTGTCTCTAAAGCATTAAAAAAAATACACTACTATATATAGTGAACTATATAAATCAAATAATTTCCCAAAACTATATCATTCACACCTACGCACCCCCCCTCTCAAAATTAGTTCATGAGAATATGCTACCTAAGAACGATCAGGCTATTACCGATGACCGACATCCAGATGTTTAGGAGGTAGATGTCCCCTTTGGTCTCTTAGACCACATTTACATGGAGGTAGGGTTGAAAATTTCAACTCTGCTCCTGGTGAAGCGCCAACATCTGTTCACATGAACTCGGGAGGGTTGAAACTCGTCCCCGGATTGAACTCATCCCTGCTCTTAAGACAGGGATGAGATTTCAACCGCGGGACGAGATTGCTCAATTTTTCCATGTAAACGTCGTTAACCGGGATGACTTTGCATGTGAACACCTGGGGGGACGAGAATATGCAAAATATCTATTCTTTCAAGCTATTGAATAATTAAGTAGGGACAGGGAAGTAAAATCTGGCCGATAACTGAAGTTTCTGGAGGAATGAACAAATCGCTGCCACCTAC
>JAOBRC010677564.1:0-10558 GCA_027575255.1 Scolionema suvaense | reverse complement strand
GCGGGCACAATCCCCCCCCCCCCCCCCCCCCCCCCCTCACTCCTGGAGCATTGTAATTGCAAATACGCTAGGGCTGTTTAGGGTTAAGCTGATGCTATTTAGGTCGGCCAGTAACAGAAATTGTAGGAAAAGCAGAGATTACAGATTACATGGTTACCTTTAGGCACCCCATAGTCATGAAAGCAATGTATCTCCTGAGGTAAAATGTCTAGAGAAGAGCTTTTGGACCGATCAACCAAAATTTATTAAAACTATATGGAACATAAACCAGGCTTTGAACCCAGAGGAGACCTGTTACTCTTGCTCTCCACATGAGCCTCACTTTCCAGAGGAGTGAAGAAAGTGAACACCACTCCCCTTAAAAAATTGCTTTTCCAGAGAATAGTCAGAAGTTGTTCTGCGACGTGAGACAATATATTAGTTCAGGCATTATAAACAATGCATTTCGTATGAACAGTGGGTTGAACTTGAGATGTGTGCCTTTGATTGTCGACCTGATTCATAAAAGTAGTTTGGGATCATGATACAGCTTGACCATTATATTACACATTGTAATATATTGTACTATATATATATATATTGTATAAATTATGTTATACACGTGGACATGAGCAATGGTAGCCTGCTGCTTTCTTCACTCTGAATTCAGCAAATTCAAGTCAACTTGATCCGGCCTGATAGGAGAGAAAGACATGATGGCTAGTAAACAGGTGACCTAGAAACTAAAATTCTTTGAAGAAAGTCACTACCTTACCTCTGCTGCAAGCAAGTCCAGTCCATCCAGAAATACACAAACATCCTGATAAGGAGAGTGGACCACGTGGAGATCCATTAACACAATCTGTAAGAACAGGCGGACTAGTGTTAGATGAAGAACACATGCTTTTGCTACATCATTAGACAGTCATATGATGAAATGCCAAAACACTGACGAGAAATAAAAGATAGAACAATATATGCTCCCTTCATAGCCATCTGCAAATAGGAAATAGATACTTTCCCAGATATCAAAGAATACACTGGTCTACAGACTATCAACACTGGTACATTGGTTTGTGAGGGGCTTACGAAGATGGGTACTCACTGGACACAATAATCGCATATTTACGACGCAAAGATTGTACAAAAATGGGTCAAAACAACCACTTTTTAAGTTGATGATCAATTTCGCAGCATAGAAAACCAAAGCTAATCTTGATATGACTTACACATAGCGAATCTCAGGCCTGTTCCGCCAGTAAAGAGCTGGTCAGTTAAATTTCATGATCCCATTTGTCAAAAAAAAATCAGTGGCATGATGCGATTCAATGGCAGTAGTTTGTTTACAGTTTCTACCACGAGTCGCAGCTTTAACAAAGGCATCTTTCTCATGCTTTTTCTTTTTATTTATTTAGAGTTATATCTAGGGATTTATCAGTATGCAAGGATAATTCTAGAAGAGCAAGGTATGCACTTGATTTTCAGAAAAAGAACAGCCTTGAGCACAATTAATTTTAATGTTGTGGGGGCAACCTGTTGCTTTGGATAGTCAGTAGTAACATGGTACTAAAATAAACCTTTTCTTTTGGCTTTGTGTTTCCCATTGTCTTGAGTGCACTTAAAGTCACACTGGTCCAAGACAGCGATACCGACAGACCAAATCGAAGGGGAATATGCTGTATGTGCAGGGAGAGCTAGCTAATTAATGAACCAGAGGCAGACCAACATAATATTACCCAGTAGCATAGTGATTAACTCCCAACAATGAATGAAGGGACTGCAAAACCTGCAAGAGAAAGCAGTCATGAAGTAGGTCGCACTAATGACCACATAAAAGTACAGAATGATATTGTTCACAGCCAAATAGAGCTTACCGAACAATGGCACCACCCAGGCTCCTGGTACATTGATATTACTTTCAGTAAAAAGATCCGGGCTTGAACTACTTGCCAGCACCACACGCCCAACACTGTTCACGTAGTCCAACTGCACAACAAACAAAAGATGACATACAGCATTAATAGATAGCTTTAGACAAATAGTGCGATGTAAAATTTCATAAACCATATACCTACAAATAACATAGAAAGGATAGACTCCTACATGAATGATTTCTACACAGAAGATCTCCTAGGAATCAACAAAGAACATAACATAAATTTCGATAGCGGGTAGAAGCTGATAGAGAGACGCACACTCTAAAGATCCCCTCATTAACAAGGATTAACAATCAACCATGCAACCGCAAAAAGCCAAAAACGAAAGTCAAGCGCTACATGTGTACTCAGCTACAGGATAGCCAACCTCGAAGACGGCAGAGCGTGAGACTAGAGTTGTGATTTAAAGGGGCAGAATCAAACAGGTGTAATTACAGATGGCAAAATGGCTCTCACACAATTCTTCGGCAAAATGATGCAAATTTGACCAATCCTGAAAAAGTGTACCTAACAAGATTTTTGATTGAGACAGTTGTATTTTAGGTATATTCTACTCCTAATATATTGTTTTAGATGCTATATCAGTTTCATAGCCTAACAGGTGCTTTTCGGAGGGTGGCGGATTCTACACCCCAACCCCCCCCCACCCCTAGCCGTAAACCAGTTTTAAAAGCCTGGCCTGAATGGGGTTCAGGGTTTCACCAGGATCCGAATTTAGGGGTGGAGAACGAAATTCAAGAATTGAGCATAACGATGAAAATATCTTTCTTCTCGTAGTGATTATAGCAGAAACACTTTAGATGCAGAGTCCTAGAGGCAATACTGTTACTTTCGACAAATAATCTGGAAACTTTTAATTTCAATGATTCTATAGGATCCTGCCTCGCCTGAATTTTGGGATGTGCTTTTTTGCTTACAAGCGTTTGAGTATTATATTGTGAAAGTTAGATTCAGTCTTATCTTCAAATGAAACGCATTGGCACATACGAAAACCACGATTTTGATATTGTCCCACTTATGGGACACTAATCACGAGAGGGCACACTAATTACAAAAATTTTCAGACGAAAATAATTCAGACGCTATAATTTCAGACAAAAAATGTGTGGACTCTTTTCAAGAAATTTCAGACAGAATTTCGACAAAATTTTTTACCCCAAAACTGACGTTTGAAATCCGTAAATAACATTTTCTGAACTAAGAAGCAAAGGAAACGACTTTTATTTCATGTTGCGTCACCTGTCTGTTGTGTTAAAAAAAAATATAGCATCTCATTAAAGTCCACAAAGGGATCCCCAGCCTCGAGTTTCATTGGAAGAGCATTTGATATACTAGCCATGTTATATCCTCAATAGCTTCTGACATGTATCTAACATGGTCGTACAGTCCTAATAACCACTTGTGGTGAATTGGTTTTACTATACTATGTCAGAGAGACACTTCAAAGGAGCATATGTTTATGCCGTTTCCAGTTTGTATGGTAATGTGACTGCCTTACTATTCTTCGATTTTCCCCACTTAAAACTGTTTTGCTGCGCCATTCATACTCAGGTATAGGGGCTGGAACTAGTTTGTTAAATTACTTTATTCAGAGAAACTTTCGCGAGAGAAAATTCTCCGTGGTTGAAAACTCACCAAATTTTCTGGATGAACTTTTGTGAATCGGTAAATCACAAAAATTCGCGAGATAAAAGTGAAAAGAAAGAATTTTGCACTTTGGTGAGGCCCTGAACCCCTTTTCCCAAAGTAAGATGAACATTAGGTGAGTACACTTTCGCAAAATCGTGTCTTGGAAAAAAATTTGTAACATAAACTTTCGAGTGTGGACCTTCGTAAGTATTTTTGTGAGAGAAACTTTCGTGAAATAGCCCAAATTCGCAAAATTCGCGAAGGTTTCTCGGAATAAAGTAGCAGGAACATACACAGACAAAGAGTTGTTCTCTTGGATGGGGCCTTTCTTTTGAAAACGTCTTAAGTCATAAGAGTCTTAAAAAATAGGTAAGAAATATGGCAGGTTTTGGGGTTGTGCTTTTGTTTCTTATTCAAAATTCGACACTGACAACCCTAAATTTTCGGACAAAGCCTCTGACAAAGCGTCCAAAAATTTTGTTAATTAATGTACGTGAATTTTCGCCTGGATGAAACTCTTGTTCAGAACGAGCTGCAGTATAAATACTCATCTGATTGGTAGACTATGATACATTTTACATTGTATATCTAAAATGGTGCAAATACAGTACATGTTAAAATAATGCAGCATCACAACACTAAATTGCTTGTGTTTTCTTTCAGTTTTCATGGTTATCCTCGAAACAGTCAATGTAAAAAGCAACATCACACTTGACAATTACATACAAACTTGGACTTTTTACCACAATGACTGCATCGGCCTTGTATCAAATTGGTCCGTGGATAATGAGACTTATGGAATTGCATCATGGTAATTGGTTCAGGAAATAGGATGAAAAAGTATGACCAAAGATCCTTTGATATGGTGCAAAATAGCTGCATTCATAAGAACACCTTATGCAAATAACCCTACCCATTTATGCCTGGGGTCCCATAAGTGGGACACCTAGAAATGCAGCCAAACAGGTCATAAAACACATATTTCTCGTGTTATACGGCTAAACTCCCTTCTAATGAGAACGTCGCACTACACCAAAGCCAGTATTTGGCTAGTGCCAGCATGAGAACAGGGAAAAAGTATAGTATAAAAAGATATCACCCCTGTGCACATCAACTTTTGCATCATAGCAGGTGCACTGAAGCAAACACGCACACAACAGGAAGAATAAGTATGACAGCTGAGCACGATGCCCACATCCAATGCTCATTGTACAATAGGCAATGCGTGGCTAAATGTCTTACACTGAACTATAGCTTCACTCAAGAGTAGCAAATGATAATCTGCCACAGCATCAAAAGCGACTCTCAGTTGCTGTCCCCATGTTCTGTTCACACAGATGCAACCTACCAAAATCCCTCAACAATACCACTTCAGGCAATGGTGCTGACTTGTGAGAGCAATCCCTAAAGGGCAGGACTTGCCATCTGGCCTGCATCCTTAAGTCCGCTTTACCTCGGGAACTCTCAGAAGTTCTCACAGGGAAAGCTTGACACCAGTACATATTATCTAACTCCTCAAAATCATTTTAATTACTAAGATCCAATTCTAAGTAGGCAAGTGACAAAGCTCACCACTTTAAGCAAACAGTTTGTTAAAATTAAAATAGTCCCAGCAGCACAAAGCTTGCCTAGTATAAAGTAACAATGGGATAGGGACATTTCACATAGGTGATGTACCACAAACAACGAAAAAAAGGCCTCAAATCCGCTACACGACAAATGGAGATTATATTTTTCAAATACCTTCACAATTTGTCATATACAAAAAAGCATACACCAGATAGTTTCCAAATACATACAATAGATATTTATTCAAGAACTTTCCTGTGGTAGAACCTCAATCAGGAATTGAGTCTAGAAACTCTGAGACCTTTGAGACACCTACTTATGTCGTCACCAAAGCACCAAAAACATCGGCCTTTTTGGCCGCAGGTGAAAACAAGTTTTTTCAAACAAGACACATGATGTATAACAAACTGAAGTTGCTTTACTATTTGTACAAAAGTTACTGCAGCCACTCTGTCTGGGCAATCTGTACGGTTCAGAAGTTTGATGCTTCCATCCTACACGATTCAGAGATGAAAAAAATTGCCTACATGGATTGCAGAACTTTGTCTACAGATTTGCACGAAAACGCAACGTTTTCTTTTGCCCATGGCCCAACTTTTCACACTAAGTGCTGTTTGATTTGCTGGTCAGGCCATACAAAGGTGATATTCTGTCATGCATCAACGACCATATCTTATTCTACCACCACTGGCATGATGTTTGCTCCTCCTGAAATCAATCATTTGTCTAATGTTTCATCTTGTTCATTTGTCCCATAATGTGGCAGTCTCCAAAAGTCAGTTACTTTATTGCATGAAAATTTCGCAGCATGAAATTTCATGGTTTCGCGGTCAAGGTAGCTTAGCTATAACTTCTTCTCTCTGCCATCTGGAATCCGTTCCTCAGTGCAGATTAGGAAAGAAAAGAGCTATGCGGCAGCTCGCTTCATCTCTTGACCACTTTCAATGCAATTCTGCCAAGTTTGCAGAAATGAACCCTTGTACAAAGTCACCTGGACACACACCCCATGGTGAAAATTGATATAAAATCACACATAATAGCAATGTCTATGGTGCGGCCAAGGACAAGCATGTAGAAAGATAATCTTTGCTCTTTTCAGGACTATGTTTGTTATGCTTCTCTTCCCTTTTTCTCATTTTCCAGAGAATTGTGATGCACACGCAAACACCATCAGCCCAAAACCCACACATAGATTTCAAGTACTGGCGAAGTACCACTAGTCAGGTTGCGCAAGCACATATCAGTTCTAGGATTACTCATCAATAAAGGCAGAAGTACTGTTGCATTAAGTCTTGATGACAGACAGGAAAGCAACATGAGGTACTGTCATGCAGACTCATAGAAAAGGGCATAGCTCACATCAGGATAGGCCTTTCTGCAAATCATCATCATAAAATGCATTGTGGGATAGCCAGGAGACACACATAAATCTAATGTCATAGTGACAAAAAGCAATGATCTTGGTGATCCAGTGGTTTTATACGTGCAACAATGTTGCCTTCACTGCATCTTCTTGTGATTTTATTTATAATGGTCTTGGGTAATTACATCATTCAGAGAAATGTTTGAAACAATGAATTCTGCGAATTGGTCAATCATAAAAAATTTGTGACATAAACTGTCGCGAAAAGAAAACATTTTGCCGTTTTACGATGCCCTGGACCGCACTCCCCAATGAAAATAAACATTTGACTGAGTAAACTTTCACAAAATTGTGTTTCTTAAAAAATTCACAAGATCAACTTTCGCATGCATACATTTCCACACATTTTCGCAAGACAAACTTCAACGAAATAGGCCCAAATTCGCGAAATACACAAAAGCTTTTCTCGTGAAAGTTTCTCTTAATAAAGTATCAATTTTGCAGCCAATAATTCAGGCTGCACTTTTGAAATTAAAATGATCTCCATTGGGGATGTCAGTCACCATAAGAGAGATGTTTGCCCCCTGGCTGCCCCGCAACGCATTTTTTTATGGCGATTTTCGAAAAGATCTATTCTTCAGCTGCTGCCCTATGCCTATGACAGCCTTGTCATAGCATAATAACTAAGTTGACTGGTCACTGATATAAGCAGTAAAATGGCCCTTTTGGATAGTGCCAGAGTGCACAATGTACGCAAATAGATGGAACAATTTTCAGCAGGTCACATTGCCATTGGCAGTGATAAGTACTTCAAGCTTGTCCACAGGCACATCAATTTTAACAAACATCCTTCACAAACCCACCATCACTCCCAGCCATAAAAGGATTCAGTTGAACTGCTAGATAGTGAAAACAATGGAACTTATTGCTGACAAACAGCTGTTTCCCATTGCAGTAAGTAGTGTTGGACTGTAACACATCTGCAGCAAGCCACAAATTTGCAGAGCATTGCTTGGACACATCCGCTCAAAAGCAGCTGCCACATAAAGTGCTCATTGTTTTGCCTGAACACAGATTTTCATGGTCAAGATAGATGTAGTGGCAAGTTCATTGAAGACATATGAGATGTTCATGTTCCCAACTTAAATGACAACAAAACAAACATCAAAACATACTTTTGAAGAGTAGCCTTTTTTAACCTTGAACTCATTGCTCATTTCACATATGCAAGACCTACTATGACCACAGCACAATCCTGCTTTCGATTGACCTTCTTTTTTCGGCTCTGACATCTCAGAAAGAGCAAATAATGTGCATAAAACTTGGCAGAAAGACAGCCTGTCTAAAACAGCACTTCAAATAAAATTTACTGCGTAGATAATGAATGACGTCAGCTTATGTCAATACTTCAGGAAAGATGACTAACTCTGACCTTTTACAATCTGATGCTTCCTGACAGGGTCAAGCAATCCAGAATTCATACTTGTGTGAAGCACATACCTATTAAGCTGTGTGCATAAGTTATAAAGTTTGATGGCAAATAGTCCATATTATACTTCATTCAGTTCCGTGTCCAAGAGTTAAACAAAAACTGTCAGTGGCCATTTGAAGAAGTCAAAGCAGTTCTGCTGTTATCCAACATACAAATAAATTGCTGTATAGTTCTTGAATAACACAGCAATAGCCTCAATTCACACTAAATATACATCATATTTACAGGGGCCTTTCTAGACCCAAAATACTCCCGAAAAATGGATGGGAGCCAAAATTCAGCAGCGCCCAAAATCAGCTGCCTGACGCAGAAAATCAGCAGTATTAGGCCAACCTCAAAAAAGTACTTGTTTCCGGTATCCCGCCCGGTCGTCTTTCAGACGAAAAAAAAGTTTTTCAACCGGCAAACGCCCCTGAACAGCGAAAAACTTTTTTTTTCTTCGAACATGTTTGCTCGTTCAGCGGCTTCGCAGTATTGTTTATTTCATCGCTGAATACGAGTACTAATGAATTGCAATAGCAGCCCTGGAATAATAGCAGAAGAAGAAAGAGGAGGAGACAGCGTTCGATTGTGCAGATAGATAGCGTTTCGAGCTTTATAATTGAATACGCATTCCTTCAAGTTCAGTGTTCAGCACGCATGTGGTAAGTGTTGGCAAGTTTGTGCGAACGGTAGAGGTAAATGAACGCAGTAATCCTGATAAACTATTTTTAGGACCAGATAGATAAAAATAAACTCATTCCTAAAGACCGAACCCTCGACTTCATGCCAGTCGCTCAACCCTCACATCTAGCAGATCACCTTTGCATGTGTCCCTTCTTTTACAGTCGTCCTGTACGCTGATTCGTTCAAAACGTCATGAAAACTACAAAAAGGGTGCATTGTCGCACAGCCCATTTCGATTAGTCAAAAACAAGCCTAGATTTTAAAAGATCTGTTCGTCCACGGAACTGTGTTAAAGATGGTAGCTGAACTGTGCTGTGCAGGCAGGAGGCATTGTAAGGAGCGCGACATGTCCAGTCCATGCTTGTGTTGATAGAATAACTACTATTTTGTTGGAATTCGTGTGCAACCTTATGGGCATAGCGGTATTGTCGCATAAAAAATTAGGCGCACGATCATAACGTGCGCCATACATGCACCATATCCCTGATTGAGGAGCACGAATATTCGTGCACCAAACTTCAATTTCCCCCCTCTTCTCATTCCCTTGTCCTCTTCCCAGTTGCACAATTCTTGTCTCATTATAATAAAATTATAATTCAAGTGATTGAGAAAGAATATCCTGTGAACATTCTTGGCCACCAAATAGCTCCAGGAATGAAAGTTTTGTGGAGGAAAAGATGCAATGCAGTAAAACCCAATTCTGTAGTATAGTCCATGCATGCAACTTACACAAATATGATTGGAGAAAGAGAAGGCATGTCGGCAGTTCCTGTCTGAGAGAAAAATGCTACGGCTGTATGGTGCACGCGTGCGCCATATGTGGCTTCGACGCAAATGTATTTTCGTACTCCTAGATTTAGAATTCAAAAAGCCCTGCTGAGAAAGAAACTCCAATTTTCAGTAGTGATATAGCTCTAGAAATTTCTCTGTACCCCTCAAGTTTCATTTTTAGTCTGGCACTATAAAGTCATGGATCAAATTGTAAGTGAGTGACCGATCTTCGGTGGTAGTGCTTCGGATAAAGGAGGTGGCTACTCAAGGCATCTATATGGTGTACACTGACGGTATGGGGCTCCTCAGCAAGCGAAGACGTTCACCTGGTGTCCCCCATCTGCTATCGATGACATTTCACGCTGGGAATCTAAAGAAAACTTGAGTCAGAAAGGAAAAAAAAAAAAAAATTCCCGGCCAGCCGGTCGATGGTTTTTCAGGGCGACCGGAACACCGGAAACAAACTTTTTGTTGAGGGTGGCCTAACAGCGAAGAAACAAAAACAAGAAAGTCAAATAAAGCAGTAGATTACATCAAAGTCATCTCAGAATAGCTCAAACATTCAAAATCATTGTAAAATAGCATGGAAACATTGAATAATAAATGTACAAGAATGCAATAACATCAAAAGATGAGTGTGGAACAGCTTGAAAACATTGAAAGCTACTCAATAGGTAGAATATTATGATCATCCTTAGAGGTCAATTTGTGCTAAAAATCATGAGAAAGGGCAAGCTTCCAGGGCTGCCCCCATCTGCGCTGCGTTGCACTCATCCCAAATAGGGTCATCTGGAACGTTGAAATATATCTTGGAAACCCCCCTGATTTAGGTATTGATACTTAACCAACCTGATGACCTCCACTGAAAGTAACTCTCACAGTGATTTTGCCCTAGCGACCATAACCAGCAGAGCAAACAATTAAAAAATAGACAATACCAATCACCAGTTCTCTGAAACACAAGAAATTTCCAGAAAAGTAACCAACTGTTGCTAAAATGAACCACTGTATTGAAAGTCAGGGTTTAAAATTGCATAAGTGCAGAAGGCACTCACAATTCCAAATAATGATAAGTATTTAAAGACTCCCGTTCCGATTCAAATCTGCCTTTCCACCGCAGCCGGTGGTATGTTTACGTTTGCAAAATCAAAA
>JAOBRC010677563.1:0-17668 GCA_027575255.1 Scolionema suvaense | reverse complement strand
TTTTATGGAAAATGCAACTGCAAAAGTTGTCTTCCAAAAAGCCTGTGATGCTATTCCAGGTAATGAATCAGTAGCATTTTTATATACCATAGTGCCTCAAACAAGCGCCCTTCTCAAATACACGCCCCCCCTTGAAAAAGCGCCCACCCTAGAAGTGGTAGTAGCGAATAAGCCCCCCTATCGCATAAGCGCCCACCCTTCAACTAAGGGTCCATCCTTCAAACCTCAGAAACCAGTGTTTTTGACATAAATGTAATCGAAATGTAATTCAGCAAGTGATGTTGAATAAAAAGATAGGGCTTGTTTTAGTTTTTATTCTTATTTTCTTCATAATAACATGGAAACGTTTTTTCTTTCCTAATATCCTCTTGAATCTACTTTTTAAATAAGCGCCCCCTCAAATTAGCACACCCCCTGGAGTAAGCGCCCGTCCTCTATGCTTAAAATATAGATAAGCGCCCGGGCGCTTATTCAAGGCATTGCAGTACACTGAGTTAGTCATACACAGAACTTCCGGTAGACAATCAACATGTCGGGGAGGGGGGCGCCCCAACGGGATGGTAGAGGGCCTGTCTGATGGGTGAGGGACGCCCTGTAGGACGGACGAAAATACCTCAACAACAACAATTAAAAATTTCACTTTTTCAAAGGAAAAATGTCTGATTCAGTATGCATGTGTTACCAATACATGAAAAGAATGATTTCTTATGCAAATTTGAATGATTTGATACTGCAGGGTCTAAAACTTAAAAAAATATCTTGTAAGGACGAGAAAACTAGCGCTAAAAAGAGAAAAGTTGGTTAAGACATGAAGGGGGAACCCAGTGGGGGGAGCATGGCATTTGATGGAGGTAGCATGCGTAGGCCATATTTGGGACTATGGGGTGAACACACCCGCCACCTCGGGATACCCTGATACATAAAATGTATTAAGCAGTAGGTGCGAGTTGGTCCTGTCATGTAGGAAATCTGGGTCAGCTTTCGTGAACTTGATTTCAATGTAATTATCGGTGTACCTGCTTTCTGCAAGTGTGATTCTATTTAATGATTTTTTATCCTTATTCATGGCATCTTGTTGAAAGAAAAAATTTTTTTCCCATTATTGTCATGATTCCATATTGGAAATGCATGGCATTCCACAGTACTAATATGTGTAATTGCCTTCGAATTATTTGTTTTTTCAGGTGATATTGGTTTTCAGCTGAAGTTTCTAAAAATTTGTGAAAATGTGGATAATAAGGAAGGCTTAGAGGAACTTATTGTTCAAAGGTAGTTGACAACACTCATATGTTTAAGAGTTCTTTAGTATTTTCTTGTAAAAGGTGTTAGCTTGAGTTTTTGTGGTCAGTTTCTGACGTTTGATTCTTTTGGAATTTTATATTCATGTTTTTGTTGTGTTTTTCTTGTATGTGTCTAATATCTGTGTGCATGTCTCCAAGCTTCGATGTATCTGCAATGTCCCAATAGTTTTTGTGGGCAGTTGTTGCATTTCTCTGGGTGAGTCAACCTTCTGGATAGGGCTGAGTGTTGGGCCCCCGTAAAACATGTTTAAGGTCACAGCTGGACTCTCAAGTTTCGGCATCCAGAGGGTTAATTACACTTACCTGTCAGCTGAAGTCACCCTACCCATAAAACTTTGTGTTTCAGTTATTCCGATTTGGCTGGTTTCCCTGTCCTTGTCATCGACAGTTTGTATTCACCGTGTAACAGGGGAGAGTTGCATTTACTATCCAGAGTTTGGTACTCTGTCTCAAATCATCTGCATTCAGTAATGTTGCTCACGATTCATGTTGTGCTTACGGTTCATCAAGCATATAACATGCAGAAGGTACCATGTTTTACTATCATAGATTTCTGTGACTTGGAAGTTTTAAATCAGAAATTTCTCTCGGTCTCAGTCAAATCATTGAGCAATGAGCAGGCATGTTTGAATGGGTATTTTTCCTTGTATAAAAGAAAAGATGTGCACACCATGGATCAAGCGAGAAACATAAGGGATTGTTGAAGTGGTATGTGCATATTGCCCTTGCAACAGCATGTCAACATAAACTAGAACCAAACTCTTTTCTGACCACTCTCTTAGGTTTGGTAACCGGATGCAGGAACCTCAGTTTACTGAAAACTCAATTTTATAGTGAAGGTTCTTCTCTGCTCCAAACAATTTTACGCGAAGTTATATGACAGCTCAGATACGTTACCAGCTGTGTGAAGACTTCCGATTCCTAGTATCTATGTTTTAGTCTATTCTACCTTAGAAGACCTAGATGATGATGGGAAATTGCCATTTAGAATGAGAAAGTGCACTTTGTGCTTTCACATCCACTGTGAGCCCACAATATTTGTTGCAGCTAGTAAAAATTTCATAAAATTGAGTTTTTATAACTCAACTACTTATGTGGCAACTGGACCTAAGCACAAGTGGATAGAAAAACCCCTGAGAACATATTTTGTTTGTTCAGAAAGATTCTCAATGATGCCACAGAAGTGAAACTTCCATGTTTTCCAAGTATACACTTGCCAAGTGTGATACTGTTTTTTGACCCGTGTCATGCAGTAAAAATTATTGTATTCGTCAACATATCCACCCATTTTTCAAACACAGCCGTATGGCGGATAAAAGGAAATTGGCTATAAAAATTGGCTGAAAATGTGCAGCGATTTTTCATAATTTTTCAAGTTTGTTTCCTCAGGGTATCTAACGGACCCTGAAAATCCTAAAAACTTGAAAGTCCTGAGGTAAGGTGAATCCTGCATTTTCCGTCATTTTATGAGGAAAACCCTGATAACCCTAAAAAAGACCCTGAAGTTCCTCATCTTCCAATTTAATTTTTTGCTGTCACACTTCTATTCGTATTTGATTCTTAGTTTCTAGTGTATGTTACTCAATTCTTTTAGCTACCTTTGCCTATCAGATGTACATTTTTTGAAAAGAATACGAAGCTGTGTCTGTGAAGTGTCACACTAAATCTTTTCGCTTTCTCTTGTCTGGCGTTGTGCATACTTAGTCATCATAATATGGTTCATGTTTTTCTTCTGATTATTATTTTTTATTTTACGTCAGTTTTACTTATTAAGAATGCACTTTTGAAATTTCCCTGGCACTGAGTCCTTGTGTGGCAGTAAAATTGTGCTCGCTTTTTCTTTCATTACAAGAAGGCGTTCCAAGCGTGTGCGAGTCAACCACTTTCATCTCCAGTTAAGTTTCAATACTTCATGTTAACTTCCCCTGAACAGTCTCTGCAGCTTCCTTTCACATTGCTCCAGCTCCAGCTCTTTTGAAAGTTTAAGTGTTGGTTGTACGTTTCTTGCAACAAATCTGGGAACTGGTTGGTGTGCACTGTTGTGGCAGTGGTCAGGGCAGATTTGAGGTGCGGTCGACCATCCTGTTTTTCTATTGTGGGGTTTAATGGCTGAGCATTATTTTCTGGTTTTGGTAGTATTAGGGGAGTAGGGAGGTTTGTTAGGGTTTGACTTGGCTTGCTTTTCAGTTTTGCTTTCTTTGTTTGTTTGTTTTTTGTTGTTTGTGTGTGAAGTTTTGTTGTGGAGAAGTGTTGACAAAGTGTACACCTTAAGTTTGCCAGAATGCAAAATTTTAACTGCTTCATTCTTACAATTTTAATGTCTGGGAGTAGACACTTCTGTGAGAGGACACTAAAATTTCATCTTTTCCATTTTGTACAGGAATGAAAAGGCTGATCGAAACTAGCCCCCCTCCCCCCCTGACAGTGCTTGTTAATTATTCGCATATTAATGCATTGAAGACACTGTCGAAGATCATCAGTTCAGTGCCTGTGATCAGGATTTCGAACCTAAACTGAATTATACTGAGGTCAATGGAATGGCTTGCACGGTTGGCCCAAACAGTAGGCATCCAGCTATCAACAGTGGTAGCACTGCAATGTGCTCACCGAGAAGGTGAATTGTCCATGCTGACATCTTTTGTAGAAGAGTGAGTAAGCTCCCGTTCTATTCTCAGATCAGATTCTTCAATTGAGATGACAGCGTACTTATTGCAATATGGCCCCTAAATTGACCATGTTAGAGTGACCTAAATTGACCATGTTAGAGTGAACCACTGCGACTGATGATTGATGCATGAGTCAGCATTGCACTCGTAAGGTCACTCACATAAGATATAGGTTGTACAAATAGGTACAAGTATACAGGAAGAATGTTGATGGCTTAGATCTTTCTTGGTTGATCCACAGACTGATACAAAAAATTGTTTGAGCTGGATTTTAGTAGTGACGACAATACAAAAATTTTAGTTGACTTTGACTATAGCTTCTGTATTACAGTACTTAGAGCACAGGCTCTACCAAGACACTTTTTGAGTCTTGAGTAGACTTGGACATGGCAACTGGAAACATGAACGAACATGGTTCATTGTGGCACTCTTGAAGGCAATAATTACATACTGTTGTTGATTAGGAATGCACTTAGATAGCGTCAGAAACGACACGAGGAAAAAAACGAAGTTCGTTTAGTGAGTCTGTTACAAAATTGAAGAATCTGTCGGACGTACATTCCATACGTTTGAGTTCATAAAAAACTGTGCATAGATTGGAAGCTGACAACATTAAATACTATTTAGACATTGAGTATCATCTAATAATTACCAGTCTTAGCTTGAAAGATTCCATGTATGTCAGATGCACAGCGAGGCAAAGTGCATTTTTGTCTGATGTACGTGATAGAGTAGCCACTTCAGAAAATTTAAACACTTATTGTCACTCTATCAAAACTATTGAAGTAACAATTGCCAAACTGCATGACGAGGAAGAACATTATGTTGCATACACTTATGTAACTGAATGACATGGCCAAGCCGCTCTCCTGAAAACTGAAGTGTTGTGTCAATGTATGCTGGACATACCTGCCAGTACTTTCGACTTCATTGATTCACGGCAAGCACTCTGCACAAGCGAATCTTTAAAATGAGCTCTCTCACTGTAAGACCAAAAGGGTCAATCATAAACTGTGGCGAAAAAGGTTTACAGTCAACAATGTAAGTTTGACTGCGTTGATTAGAAAATATTTTTTCACGTAGCCCTGTATTTCTACACAGGAAGACAGATCTGTTACCTACTCGGTTATGACGACAGAACCACGCTTATTATAAGGAACCAGTCAACTTCAGGGATCGAATTAAGCAACCGCGAACCGCGATTCGCGATCCCACAATTTAAAATCGCAATCCTAAATTCCGGTTTGAAATAAAAATCGCGATCACAGAGTTGAGGCTTCAAGTATCAATCTTCGAGCACGCGCTACAGTGCAAACAGCTGTGATGCCCCCTCAATCTGCCAACCACTACTGCTATTCTTTAGCAGATGTGAAACAAGAGGGGTGCGTTCGATATCGCCTTCTCATCAGATATGCGTCATACACAAATAAGAATAGATAGTCGCTTGATGCACCCGATCTCTTGCATAATCTGGAGTCCTTAAATAGAATGCCTTGAGATCAATCAACTTCAACTATCACAAGTGCTTCCGTTCAAAAGCATTTATTTGATCGGCAAACTATGCAGACCTGTCAACATAATCGTTCTAAGCAGAAGTGTAGTTGAAAAAGCATGAAATTTGCACCCAACGACTCTGCTCTATTCGGCCGAAAAATGAGGTTCCCTGAACGTTGGTTTTCGTCTGACTTATTAGTGGAGGAAAGTGCCAGAGAAATCAGCCGTCAAGAAATTAAGCCAATCAGATCACTTTTGAGCTTTGTTCAAAATGGAGGCCAAAGCTATGACAGGCGCTGTAGCTATACTGAGAACAGGCTCCTTTCCACTCAGAATCTATTACGAAAATGAATGTGATTATTTTATCATGACATGCCGGCGATGTCCGGACAACTGAAATATATGTGTGGTATATCTAAGCAATCCACTATGACCAGATTCTTTTTACTGGCTAGCTAGGAAGGTAGCTTTTGTTTAGTGAGCCCTAGCTAATTTTGTGCTGGACTGAGACAGGACTCCTGGGAAGTACTTTCAAGGAGTTTAATTTGAGATGTTCACTGTCATTTTAAGTGAATTTTGGTGTGGTTTGCGACCTATAAATTCTCTAGAAAGGCAAAGCTTCCAGGGCTCTGCCTTGGACCCGGAAGGGGAGCTCACAACGCCCCCTACACACCCAGTTGCATGACTTCGGCAGCTAAAGCTGCCTCGTGTTTTTCGCGGTGGCACTTTTTATCCTTAATTCGACCCCTGAACTTGTAGAAAGGCACGTGATGGCGTTTGTTTTCGTGATAACCATTGTTCTGAACACCAATCAACTTGTCATTATCCATTCTCGGACGTCATCATCACAAGCATTGTTAATTAGGCATTGTTTTTTTGAGTTCGAGGATCATCGTAGCTGAGGAGGCACACCATTGAAACCACTTGCTTATGACTTTAGTAGAAATTGCTTGATATCATCAAACTATTGCATACCTTGTGTGCTCGATAATCAAATCAGTTAGCATCAATTCAAATTTAAAAGAGGTATTGGAAAAAAATGTCCACAAGCTTTGCCAATGTTTGAAGCAGCGAAAGGTTGCAACGAATGTAATGTACCTTGACTGCCTGGATGGTGTTTGTAGATCGTAAATATGCTTGACTATAAAATAGTGAATTTTTGCGCCGCACTGCTTGTATTTCCAAAGGATTATGAGGTTGAATCAAGAATGAACCGCTATTTGGAAAGACAACAGAGTATTGTGATAAAACTCTGTTTCGTTGCATTTCGTGGCATCAAGAAAGAAAGTTTGATCCAATGTTTGTTTGGACATTATGTTCGGCAAGAAAGTGTATTCACAGTTTTCGTATTTACAGTGATTTTTAAGATGCGCGAATCTTGAAGGCGCAAGCCTGTGCTCTTGTTAGTGTTAGAATTAAGATGACATCCTTTCAGAATGTTTGTATCCTTTAAGTAGTGCAGCTCGTGGACTCAAACTATGGCCGGTCTTCATGCTTTGAATTTGTTGGTGATGAATTAATTAATTTTGTAGTTGTGCACCTTTTTAATGATAGCTGTTACTGCTTCGCTTTCGGAGATAGAGCGTGTAGACTAGTTCGAATTAAACAGCAATTGTACGATGCAAACTGAGTTCTATTTCCATTGATACGCGCTCGTCCGTACAAAATGTAGAAGGTTGTCATTTCACTCTCAGCCAGCCGCCCTGACCTTCGGCAGCCATTACTTGCTTCTTGCTGTTTCCTGCCACAGGTCAAACAGCCATCATAAAAGCACATTAGAACTTTAATGAAACTTTTATGCATGATATCAATGGATTAGCTGCTTGTCATGGGAAAGCATGAATACTTTCTGCCAATCTCAGCTGCTCATCATACAGTAAAGCACACGGAAGATGGTGGGCTTCTTGTTGGGCTAATTATGACTTATTTTTGAGATGTTATTTCTCGTCACACTGATAAAAGAGTTAAGTTTAGGATGATCATGGTCATGTTTAACAGCCAAGCACAACTTGTTTTGGTGCATCAGAGTTTTGATTTAGAACTTTTTTATCTGATCGTCTGATCCTCATCTATACCTGGATGTTTGAGCACCTCACTCTATTTGTTGAATTCTTCCACAGTCCCACTTCTAACGGTCAGAACCAAATGATTCAGCTCTGGCTGAATGAATAAACACCACTGAGAAAGTTTTGCATTGTTACAATCCGGCCCGGATTACTTCTATTTCTAGCTTGATGGATGAATTTCCAAGTGATGAAAGGATTGTGAAACTTGAAGCGATGCAACCTATATCAAAGCTTCTCGGAAGACTGAAAAATAACATAGTGAGAGGTTTGTACGGAAGTTAGTGTCTGCTGTATCTTCATGTTAAGAAGATCCCTTGATTATAAATAACAAAATTATTTGCTTACTTTTGTTCATTTCAGTTTATTTGATACTATCGCCATTTGTAGTTGCAGCAAAACCTCATAACTTTTGTGGGGTGGAAATTGACATTATATTAGCAACTAAATGATTGACAATTTTACAAATAATTATTTTTCAGTGACCTGTTTAAACAAGAGAGCATCAGTCAAAAATGATATTTTAATAGATGATTGAGCTCATTAAAACATGATGCACAGTTTTTAGACTCCCGCTTCAGCAGAAGAGTCCTATGAAAATGAGGTCCGTCCGTCCGTCCTTCCATCCGTCCTGTCCGTCCGTCCTGTTGTCACCAACGCATTTTCCCGGGTAACTGCTCAATAAATTTTTCTGAAATGTGGTGGGAAGGTGACAATCCGTAATTGACGAAAAGTGATGGAGCTGGAATTTTGAAAAAAATTTTGTTCGACTTGCAGGTGGCAATTTATGCCCGAAAATGGCAATTTTTAGGGTTTTTTAAGAGTATTTCAAAATTGTTCATTTCATTTTTGTGGTTTTTAGTGTAAAACTACAGGGCGATAGTAGTTATTCTGTGGACCTGGTGTCATATCTGGGAAAACTCTGGTTCGGCTTGCGGGTGGCATTTTATACACGTCCGCAAAAGCTGTTTTTAATGGGTTTTTCCAAATAAGTCAAAAAACCGTTCATCCGATTCCTGTCATTTTTGGTGACAATATTAGGGGCAACTCTACCCATGTTTTGAACCATATGCCATGTCTCCTGAAAATCTCATTGGGCTTGCGGATGGCAATTTATCTTCAAAAATGGTGATTTTTAGGGTTGGTTCCACGTATCTCATGAAGCATTAATCTGCTTATTGTTTTTTTTGGTTTGGATACTTTAGGCAACTGTACGCATGTTATGAACCATTTGCCTTCCCTCAGGACAAGCTCATTTGGCTTGCAGGTGGCAATTTACACAAAAAAAAATAATGTGCTTTTCATGGTTTTCTCCAAGTAACTAAAAAACTATTCATCGGATTCTTGTCATTTTTGGTATGAATATTAGCGGCAACTCTGCGCATGCTTGAATCATACGCCATGTCTCCTGAAAACCTTGTTTGACTTGCGGGTGGCAATTTACTCTCAAAAATGGCGATTTTCAGAGTTTTTTCCACGTATGTCATGAACAGTTAATCTGTTAATTGTTATTTTTGATGTGAATATTTGAGGCAACTGTATGCATTTTATGAACCATGTGCCGTGTTTTTGTTTGCGTTTTTCATGTTTTTTTCCAAATATGTTGAAAACTGTTCATCTGATTCTTTTCATTTTTGATTTGACTATTAGGGGCAACTCTGTGCATGTTTTGAACCATTTGTCATGTCTCCTGACAATCGCATTTGGCTTATGGGTGGCAATATATGTGCAAAAGTGGTGGTTTTCAGGGTTTTTTTCCAAATATGTCATGAACAGTTCACTTGTTCAGTCATTTGTGGTGTGATTCATCAGGGCCTCTCCGTGTACGTTGTGACCCATGTGTTGGGTCTGACGAAAATCTCGTTAGGCTTGCAGGTGGTAATTTACGTCAGAAAATGGCTATTTTCGTTTTATTTTTTCCAAATGTTTGGCGTGGATCTTAGGGGCAACAAAGCATATGTATTATTATGACCTATGCTTTATATCTTGGGAATATGTAGTTCTTTAGCATGATGGTTGCAATTTATGTCAATAATTGCTGTTTTGGGGTTTTTTCATATTGGTTTCAAGAACTCTTCATTACGTTTTTGTGATTTGTGGTGGAAATCTTATGGCTTTATGTGTTATTCTCTTCTGTGATCTGACGCAGAGATTTTCAATTAAGTTTGCGGGAGTCCACTAATTATGTGGCTTGTTGTTTCACGGCAAAAGCTTGTGTAGTTCTAGAGATATTCAACCCCAAACTCTGGCAAAGTCCAGCGGCTGCCATCTTACCAATAATTATGCATGATGTCACTAGGGCACTACCCAAGTTATCTAAACTTCGTTGCCAAAATACTCAGTATTGAATTATTGTGAAGGACTGTCTCTTTTGTTTTCTTATAGAGGTATCTAATATGTTAAAGATCTGCTTGAGAAAATAACGTTGGTATATGCGTTACTAAGGAAATAGTTACACTTAGCAACGTGCCTTGATAACATCATCAAAAATTAAGATGGTAGCTGCCGGACTTTGAGACTGAATATCTCCAGAACTGCATAAGCTTTTGCCGTGAAATAAAAACTGCATGTCATGATACAATGAGCCCTATCTTCTACTAAAATATCATAGTTGACCGTTGTTCCCCTTTAAAGATACTGTTTATGTAACAGCGGTAACGTTCAATGCCGTCTCATATTGGTCCTTCGGTCTCTGTAGGATTGGCCTGTTGTATTTATTATCTCTGTATTACTACTTTGTATCCTTGTTGCATGATTGTGATGGTATTCTGTTCTTTGGATTAATATGTGGCTGAAACCCACATGGTGATTAATCATTGTTTTCTGGCCTGATGTAGTTTTGTGGCCATGGTGTAAACTGCAAAGTTATAAAAGTGTAAACAGTTGAGTGATCTACTCTAAAGCATCAATAAGTTGAATCTTCTTGGCCTGGGTGGCATTCGGTGTTTCTAAGATTGCCATAATAATTTCCTTATTATCCTGTCACCTACAGGTAAGTCAATATTTTCTGCACTTTTTCGGAAAAAGATCTCCTAGACCTATAGATGAAGCTCTTGTTAGATTTCATGATACGTTCACTGTTCTGTTTTAGAAAATGAGTGGATAGAGGCTGAAAATCAATGCACAGAAATATTTGAAAAACATCTGGCTAGCAATCCCACTAGTAAGTTGATATTCGTGCATGGTCATTATGCATGCATCAATGAACTTCGTCAGTTCATGTTCCACTGGTGTCATGCCCTGATAGTAGACAAGTGTCTGATCTTCAAATGTTGCCCCTGTTCTACAAGTATTTCACTATTATAACGTTTGGTTGATGGAAAGGCATCATATAGTGAATTGTTTAATGCATTGCAGAGAATGTTGAAGAATTTTGTTTTAATGATGAAGAATTTTATTATGATGTTGTTGGTATCTCGTATTGGTTGTGTTTTTAGATTTATTTGACAAAACAGTGAGTGATGAAAGTTGTAACTTTCACCTTCATTTTAGATTTATTTATGAAATGCAGTGATAAACTTGATTTTCTTTTGTTGATTTCAGTGAAAATGTGGAGCGTTTATATTGTGACTTTGATAGAACTATTGAAAAGTAGCAAGTTTCCTGATCATGCTTCGCGGGTATGATATTCTTCTAATCTGATTTGTACATGTTAGGTGTGAAGGGAAATTACATGCTACCCCGCATATAGGTGCAGCACCTATAACAAGAGCAATTACAAATCCTGCTTTTTTACTTTGGAAAATTGCCGGATGAATCGATGTATGCGCTTTTATTCATTGACCTACTTTGTAGACTTGTGAGACTGAGGAATGTGGAAGAGTGCATAGTTGGAGACCGAATGGCAAGTTCTTTCTAAGTGTTGTACCATGGTGATGCTGGTTTGTCCAGTCATGTATTGTAAAATTATAGCAAAAGGCAGAAATTTATTGTAGAGAAAATAAAACGCTTCTAGAACATGATGGACTATATAAAGTTGCATGTGCCTTAATGCTAGATTTAAGCCCTGGCGTCTTTTGGCAGGGGGTGCATATATGCAGGCTAAGAAGGTTGTGGATAGCATACAAATTGCACACCAGAGTATCGTATTTCACATTACTCCCTTTCATAAAGCTTCAATAAGCTGATATCTTCAGCTGAACTTCTGAATATTTGCTGGTTGGAAATCATAAATAATACTTCTGAAGAGATGCACTGTATGAAATGTTAGCCTCAGTGTTGTGGTTTATAAATCAGTGTACCTCCCACAGCTAGTTTATGTGTATGATTGTAGATCGTGATAGATAGTAGTTTTTTGGACTCCCCCTCTAGCGAAAGAGTCCTATAAAATGAGATCTGTCCATCAGTCTTTCTGTCCATCACCAACACATTTTCCCGTATAACCGCTCAATGAATTTTTTGATGGAGGAAAAGTGATGGACACTGAATTATGAACAAATTATTCGGCCCGTAAGTGGGAATTTATGCCCAAAAATGACCATTTTTAGGTCTTTCTAAGAATATGTTTCAAAATCTGTTCATTACGTCTTTATGTTTTTTGGTGCGAAACTGCAGGCCCATCTAGCAGTTATGCTGTGGAGCACGTGTTGGTTTGCAGGGGCAATTTATATACATATGCCCAAAAATGGTGTTTTTCATGTTTTTTTTTGTAAATACGTCAAAAATTGTTCATTTGATTCTTGTCATTTTTGGTGTGATTATTAGGAGCAACTCTACGCTAAGCTTTGAACCATGTGTCATTTCCCCTGAATAGCTCATTTGGCTTACAGGTGGCAATTTGCATCCAAAAATGGCACTTTCCAGGGTTTTTCCACATATGTCATGGATGGTTAATCTGGTTATTTTTCGTTTGAATATTTGGGGCAACTGTACACATGTTGAACCATGCGCCATGTCCCCGGAAAATCTCATTTGGGTTGCAGGTTTTTATATTCGTCCAAAAGTGGTGGTTTTCAGGTTTTTTTCCGAATATGTAATGAATCATCCGTTATGTGATGAATCATCTGAATTCATCCGTTTTTTGTCATTTGCGATGTGATTCATAGGGGCCTCTCTGTGCATGTTATGAACCTTGTGTCAGGTGTGGGGAAACTTGTGTCAGGTGTGGGGAAACTTGTTAGGCCTGCGGGTGGTAATTTGTCCAAAATTGGCTATTTTCTGGGGTTTTTCCAAATATTTCATAAATGGCTCATCCGTTTTTTGTCATTTTTGGTGTAATTCTTTGAGGCAAGTCTGCACATGTTATGAACCATGTGCCATGTCTGAGAAAAAGCTCATTTGATTTGTGGGTGGCAATTTATGTCTGAAGTGGTGATTTTCAGGGTTTTTTCCAAATGCATAAAAAATAGTTCTTCCGATTTTTATCATTTGTTGGTGTGAATCTTATGGGCAATCCTGCGTACGTCATGATGAATATGCGATGTCTTGGGAGAGTATTGTTAGGCTTGCGGGTGGCAATTTACGTCTGAAATTGTCTACTGTCAATGATTTTTCTAATTGTGTTTATCTTATGTTAGTGGTTTATCTTATCATTTATTTCTTATCATTCTAAATGTGTTTATCTTATGTTAATGGTTTATCTTATCATTTTTGGGGTGGATTTTACAGACAACAAAACTTATGGTATGACTCATGCTTTGTATTGTTCAGCCTATGGTGGCAATTATGTCAATGATGGCTGTTGTAGGTTTTTTTCAGGAACACTTCATTAGGCTTTTGTCATTTGCGGTGGAAATCTAATGGCTTATGTGTTATCCTTTTCTTTGATCTAATACAGAGATTCACTATTGAGTTGGCAGGAGCCCACTGTTTCTGTGACTATTTGTTTTTGTGACTTGGCTATGCAAGCTGTACACTGCCATGTTTAAACAAAGAACATAATTTTTTGTCCTTTGTGAGATCATAACTCCAATTCATGTTTTGCTTTCTCGTGTAGAGAATGGCAACTCTTACTAAAGCTTTAACCCAATGTGAAGAATGCGACTTAATGTCTGCAGAAATGTACTGTAACTGGGTAAGTTACGTTTGTATTTGCATAGCTTACATCAACACCTTGGCCTCAAATACTTTTTTGTAATTTTGGTGTTTATAAGATTTGTGGATAGCCATGATTTCTGCACATTTCCGACGTACGTATGTCTGATTAGTTGTACCAATAGATTTTTTTGGTTACTTTGTTTTACTCAATAGGATGGAGCGTACTGATACATTGTCGTTTTTTTTTCAGGCTGATCTCTTGTATGAGTTGGATCTTTATAGTGAATCTTTGGATTGCTTGCGAAGAGGTTTGAAACGAAACAAACAATGCATGGAGTTATGGAAAAAGTTCTTCTCAGTTATATTCGACACAACAGGTATGTTAGTTTTAGTGTTAACTCTTCTTTTCGGGAGGCTCTACGATGAGCCTAGTCGGAAGGAATGCATTCTATTTGTTTAAATGCGAAATATGATTGAATCAAACATTTCAGACCTGAGCGTTGATACATCTTTGCAGAAATTTGTAACTAATGGTAATTTTTGTCATATTGAAGATTATTTATGTTTATGACATTGAGTCATAGAGCTCTTCCGTGTGAAGTTAGGTCCTGCTGTGTAAACCAAGCCTAAGGCAATCCAGCTGTTGGAAAGCCATACCATAAATCTTCGATTATAAGTGCCACTGAGCTTATACAGTATCAACCTCAAATTTTTTTTTCGGCGCTTAAACGAGGTCAGCACACGTATTCTAGGGTGGCCCTTATTCAGAAAGAAAAGGTTTCAGACAAATGGTTTTGTTTCTCTGTATTCAAATTAGCATATTTCTACAAACATAGCCATTTCGAAATAGATAAAATATGGCCAGGCATTGGTCTGGGATGAAATAAAACTTGTTATTTATGTCTAATCAACCCTAATGCCTGGAGCCATGTGGCTGGTGTGGCAACCATGCACGGAAAGTTACTTTAGGCTCCTGCCTGGCAGCTCTAAACAAGAGTGCGAAATCTTTTTTATATCTGAGCTTCTGCAAGCCCTAAGTAACTAAGCAAGTTATATATTGCTTGAAAGATGATAACTGGACCTGGTGAACGTTGTTAGAATTTTTTTTATTTTAGTGCTGATAAAATATTGTAAGAAATTTAGGTTGAAACATTCACAATCTGATTTTTTTATAACTAAAGTGGACGTTCTTTCTGTAAAAAAGTTAGCCGAAATTCAATGATTGTATATACTTAAGTTCATTTGGGTATGTAAATCTCTAATTTTGTTACACTTTTTTTATTTAGATGAGTGGAACAATATTTCTGCAGATTTGAAACTGTGTCTAAACTCTATTACCAAGGATGAGGTATTGAGATGTTTTTATCTTGCCTTTGTACTACCTTCTAATAATTGTAAAGATGTTGTCAAAGCTACCTAGCACTTAACCCTATCTAGGCCGGGGCGGGGGAGGATGAATCATCCCGCCCCCTCGGAGAAAATGCTGAATATCTTCTAAACGGTAAAAGACCTTGCGTTCATATCTCATGACTTTTCACAAAATTTAGTTGTCGAAAAAAATTTTTTTGCAATGTTATATCTGATGACGTCAGCATCTTTTGTCTCTTTGACAGGGAACTCTGGGTAATTTACCGAACGCTAAAATATCAATTTGCTACTATTTTCTTGATAAAATAAATTAAAATGATTAGTATGGAAGCTATTCATTTGAGTTAACTTTTTTCTGCGTTTTGCTGATTTGAGCCAGATTTTCGAAAATTCTGGAAATCATAGGATTATGCAATGTCTTATTGAATATGCTGACGTCAGCTGGATTGCGCAGGTGTCCAGTCAACTGTTTTAATGCAGTTCCACTGTGATAGAGGTAAACTATGTGTGTACCAAGTTTCATGCTGTAAGTATCTCTCGATTAGATTTTAGGGTGGGGGGTGGTGGGTGATCTACATCCCCCCCTCCCTGGCCCATGGTTAGTCAAAATACCCCGGCCTAGATAGGGTTAAGCTATTCTCGTTCTAGTCTAATCTAAGTAAAATTTCGTTAGGCATGCAGGTGGTAATTTACGTTCGATAATGGCTATTTTCAGGGTTTTTCCATGTATATGTAAAAAGCGGTTCATCTGTTTTGTCATTTCTGCTGTGGATCTTAGGGGCAACATAACTTATGCTATGACTATTCGTTATATCTTGGATTCATGTCGATCAGGGTGCTGTGGCAATTTATGTCAATAACAACTATTTTCAGGGTTTTTCAAAATATTTCCGGAACCCTTCATCAGTTTTTTTGTCATTTGTGGTATGAATCTTATGACTTATGTTTTTCTTCGATATGAAACGATGATCCTCTATTAAGTTTGTTGGAGTCGACTTTTTTTACATGAAGGTTAATAGGAATTTTAGTTCTGTAATGGATATCTAGAAACAATCTTGTTGGCCTTGGGCATGGCTATTTTTGGACCAAAGCAGCCGTTTTGATATGATTTTTCAATTAAAGTTGTGGGTGTTCTCTAATTCTTTGACTTGTTTAATTTGTTCTCAGGATAAGTGCGTTGTCTGGGAAATGGTATTTGACCTTGCCTGCTCCTGCGATCCTGAAGATATAGATGACTTACTTGAGGTTTGATTTTTTTTTCTGCTCTTGCTTTCTACTTGTATTGCGATTCCATCCGTACTTGCATAGCTTTCTTTTGATGTACTTGTACTTATAAAGTTTAGTTCGTGATGATTATCATTCTTATTAATGTTGGTCTAGATTTTGCCTTCTTTAAAGTACTGATTGAGGGTATATATTTTTTTCATTACTATATACGTTCTCTTCGGGATAGGATTTGCTTATGTCGACTGGTTCTGTAATTGGACATGCAATACCAAAATATCTGACTTGGCTCTTACCAAAGAAAGGCATTAAGGCTGCTCGTAAACTCTTCAAACGGTATGTTTTTTGTTGTTGTTGTTATTGTGCATATGTGCCATGCTTGAAGGTTTGTTCATAAAAGTATCATGCTGTTATACGTTGAAGTTGTTATATTTAGCTCTTGATCATGTTATGTTCCCCAGTGGTACAGGTTTCCCGTGCCTGAGCAAAATGGTTTAATTGAAGTTGGAGTCACCACGGTAGAATCTGAAGCCGTGGGTTAAGTGATCGTAATAGTGAAAACAGGACGTCATTTTTTCATTTTTCCTTCGCTTCTCTTGAGCCATTATTGCTGGCTTCTCGTCACACTCCCTTGGTTTCCTACCCTTCAGAAGCAATTATTGTCAAATAAACAAACTGCACGTGAAGCATGCACTGTGACATATTTCTAGAATTCTGTTTCACCAGAGGAGTCCTGTAAAATGAGTTCTTTCTCATCCTCCATTTCTTCGTCCTTCTGTCCTTGTTGCCAAGGCATTTTTCCGAATATTATGATCGCTCCATAATTTTCTGAAATTTGCCATGAGGGTAATCATAATTAAAACAAAAGTGAAGAACCTGAGTTTTTTTAACCCTATTTTACCCAGGCTTTCCAAGTGCCTCTTCTTCCCCGGAACGGGAGGGGGACTGAGCTTGCGCATTTCAAGTACGTGATCAATTTCGAACGGAATTCCGCTTCCGCCAGAAAGTTAAAGTCAGCAGAATCTGAGTTTGAATGAAATTTCTGTTCGAGCGGAATTTATTGCGAGCTATAAAAGTTCCGCGCGGAAATTCTTAGAAACATAACAATAGACGCAAAACCAGGAATTCAAGAACTGGAACAGAAACCGAAAAAAAAAATTCAATTCGAAAATCTGTCACCTTACCTTCAAAGTGACGTCACACAGCCACCTGCAAATGATCTTAAACAAGTTTTTTTACAGGATTCAATTCCTCTCTAAATGTTGGAAAAAGTCACAAAGTTTCGTAGCAATCGGTTGAGTGGTTCGGGTTTTATTGGCACCCCCACCCCCCTCCCCCGGCTCCGGGTAAAATAGGGTTAAAAGAAAACAAAAGGAATTGTTCTTCCTAGTATGCCCAGAGGTGGAGATTTTCAATATTTTTCAAAAAGATTTCAAATTATGCGTTATTTCTTTTTGAAATTTTTTGTGCTAAACTGGAGAGCCTGTGGACGTTATCGTATGAACTTTGCGTTATAGCTGGGAAAATTCTTTTGGCTTGGGTATAGCCATTGTTTTTAGAAATAATGAATAATGTT
>JAOBRC010677452.1:0-10558 GCA_027575255.1 Scolionema suvaense | reverse complement strand
TTATTCTCCTTTTATCTTTTTTGCGCATAATCTTTGCGAATTTCTGGGCAAGCTTCAGTCTGGAAAATTAAGAACGCCCAAAATAACCTGGGACCAGATCCTCTTTCTTTGCATAGGGGGCTGCTCGCCTATTCCCTCTGCACGTTTAAGAGCGAGCAGCTCCAGTATAGAGGACTGGTAGGATCTGGTCCCAGGTTAGCTCAAAATTGAAGATGATTATTGGAAATGCTATGTAACTGTGTCTTTCTGGATTGGATGAAACCTGCACTTCTACAAAAACTTTGAATTTGTCGCATTAATGTAATTAATTACTAATTAAAGTAATATTACTATTAATTACTGTCTTACTAACAATGCGCGAATCTTAAAGGCGCAAGCCTTGGCTCTTGTTTCCTTTGTGGTGGGAATGTGCATGTGTGCCTAAATATTTTGATCATAGTTGCCGTTAAATACGGTTAGGCACGTCACTGCGAAAAGAAGCATTCTCGAAAAAGAAATTTGCGAACGTTTTGGCTTTGTTTCTTAGCACCAAGAAGTTATACCAAAACGCCAAGACCATCATGTCATATGTTACTACTTAGAAAAGTATTACCCGGCACCGGCACTGTTGCATGAGGTGAGTTGTTTGCATTTAACGATGAGCAGTGACAACTGGCAGAAACAACAGTGCCCCGCTGTAGTTATCCGAATCCGCCTCTCCCTTGCGATATCAAACATAGAGCCAAGGATGCAGTAACATGTAGCAACAAGTGCACGTCGAGTTGAAGCCATCGAACAGTACGGTTTCTTGACATCTTTGTCTTTTTTTGTAGCCACCAGGTTTAGTAATTTTCCAAAATACGCCTGTAGTTTTGATCGGTGAGCGAAGTGCACCATTCGATAATTTTGCCAATAGCAACTGGACGCTGGTTATTGACAGCAACTCACATTTGCTCCATCCAATATTTTCGAAGTAAATCTAGGACGCCCAGCCCTGCTTCCTAAGACACTGCAACTAACGCGGTTGCACCACAACCTTTTCTTCAATGCTTTCATTTTTTAGGACAGAGTTCGCTTCTCTCGATGTCTGACTCTGGGTGCTGGAAATCACATGAATCAGTGTTTAGCGAACATATTTTGGCAAGTTTTTCGATGTGCCTGTTATTCGATGTGGAGTCGTCTTCGATGTACGTCCATGAGTGGTTTTAAGCAGAAACTCCTAAGAAAGCATCGCTCTATATCTGTGTTCTTAGCGTTCTTTGCGTTCTATGGCATACCAGATCGTTGGGCATGCGTAAAAAATGATGGGCGGACAAAGTTTAAACCTTTCCCCATTCAATTGCTAAAGTAAAGAATACGAAAAATAACTCAAACCCTCTTTTTGGACTCCTGCTTCAGCGGAAGAGTCCTATAAAATGAAGTCTGCCCGTCCGCCACGAACGCACTTCCCCGGATAACCGCTCAACGCAGTATTCTGAAATTTGGCATGAAAGGTGGCAAGAACTCTGTTCAGTACTGTTTTAAAATGTTTAGTGAGAAAGTTGCGGGTGACGATAGTTTGTTGTGGAGTATGCGTCATATCTATGGAGAAGTTTGTTTTAGTTGGGCGTGGCTATTTTTTCCCAAAATAGCCCCTTTCGGGTTGTTCGAAAATATTTCTTGATCTGTCCATTACTTTTTTGCCTTTTTTTTTAAGAAGGGGGGGGGGGGACTTCCTAGCGATTGCAGTCATGTTATAGACCATGTATCACAACTGAGAAAACGCTGTTTTTGCTTGGGCATGCCATTTTATCTCCAAATATAGACATTTTTCACTCGTTTTGATATAAAATTCTATAGACGTGGGAATTATGCTCGCTATGTTATGGCTGTAATTTGTAATTGGCTGTCTGTGATATTTCATTACTTTTGTTGATGGTGTTAAACAATGACTCATGATTAGATTTGCGGGACTCCAATAATTCGGCGACTTCTTTATTCTGCACGTTTTTCTACTGTTCGCTTCTTTTTCAAGACCAGAAAATTTTAGCTGAGGCCAATTGTTCTTTGCGTTTAGCTCACGTATGCTTTATTTATTCTTTAATAAATTGTTGTAAGACGACGCTCTTCAGTAAATGGGAACTTTGTGGAATGATAAAGAATTGCGAGCACCTTTTGAGTGGTATTTTTCTTTCCACAAAAATCTGTCGTTTTTACAGACATGGTGTTGTTTAAAAAAATTAAAAAAAACGATTAGTTCGATTAAGGAATTTTATTGATGTTGTGAATTGCGATGATGCCCAGGCAGGAGTCATTCCCATACCGTTCTAGTTTTATGAAAATCATATGTGAAGTAACAATTTGAGACTTGTGTATAGCTCCAATTACTTTGTGAAAACGCAAACTTGATACTAAAAGTTGCTGTTGATAAAGCCATGCTGTGGATAAAAATAGATATCTTCATTACCAGTTTGTTGGATGAACTCAAATCTAGAGGATATAACTTTTCCCCTTCCCCAAAAATCGTACTTTTACAGAAACAATTTTATTCGATCGAAGCCTTAGTCTTCTTAGCATGTTCTTAACTTTGAGCTTCGAAGCCTTACATTCTTAAAAACTTTGTTCTTATAAGAAAAAAACTTGTAGAAGCGATTCAACATCATCGCTTGCAGTCTCTACCAAGGAAGTGCTCTTCAAACTTCCTTGCCTACGTACGTCACATTCGATAGAAAAGGGGATGAGTAGGGTAGAGTAGAGTACCAAACCATCCGCATCAGTCTTGTATTTTGTTTATGTAGGTAGTACCCAAGAAATGATTGCCTTACTAACGTCGTTCCCAGGTTCTTGATCTTGCTGAACACGCCTTTAGTTGAGGGAATGATGATATAAATACATCAGAATGATTTACCTTTAGGAAATGGTTCGGTGCAGAAGAAATACAGAATTTTTTCATAGCAGTTCACACGAGAAAGTTTGTATTCGTCATTGATGTCTACCTCAGTCGTAGAAACAAAACCGAATCAGAATATACTCTATCTATTTCAACACTTTTAACGATAACAATTATACAATAACAGTTTATAATCCCACATCTTTCGTCTTCGCTCTGTTTGTCTGATCTTCAGCAGTGTCGTGTCCAGTTCCGTTGAACACATATTGTCACGCAGCTCGGCCCCAGGCATACATTTTTCCACTCGACGCAGACGTACCGCTTGGCGCAGCCTCGAATGCTTCGTTTGTAGAAATCTTCTATCCAAGAAGCTGCTTCCGAACTTTCTTCAGCAAACGTAAAACTTACTAAAAGACTTATTGCAAGTAGAATCGGTAATACGGCGATCTTCATTGTGAAACGTTTACTCAAAGTTTTACTATCTTTTGTATCGTACGCGATGGCACTACGAGAATGTATGTTTTCGTTGTCGCTGAATTGATAAAATCCTCACACTATAGCACTTCGAAGCTTGCATCCAAACTGCCTTAAATTCCTGATTCATGAACGAAGAAAATTGCGCGTCCCGCCTAGCACATAAAGGAGCACTTCTCAAGAACAGAGCTTGCATTGCAATCCCTTTGTGACGTTTACCATGCGGGTGAACAATACCGTATCCACTATTCATGTAAATCGTGAAAATGAATCTTTATGCAAAAGAATAATTTCCCCAAATCAGTCAAAATAAATGATTTATCAACTGATAACTAGTGCTAGGCTTTGAGAGTTGTATTCAATATTTGATACAGGCACATGCAAATTACGGACGTCTAGTGTGCACCGCCCCAATAAATACCACGCACTTAGGAAACAGCTGCTGATGAAGCCCACACTTCCGAACCGCTATCAACAGAACATGATATTTGAATATGAATCAACTGCAGAGAGAGTGTGAAAGTGGCATTCGCGAAGATGAGGAGAGATGGATGGAATTAGTTAGCTAACCTTCACTTCAATCTATGATTATGCGAGCTTCATCTTCTATGTGAGCACTGGTGCGAGAATCTACTTCATGCTCGGAAGTCAGAAAATACACAGGCCCTATGCACAGGCATTCGCAGACGAACTATATGTAGATATTGAGCATGCGCTTACAACAGGGACACAGACATTCGCAGAGGCACTATATGTAGATATTGAGCATGCGCTTACAACAGGGACACAGACATTCGCAAACGCACTATATGTAGATATTGAGCATGCGCACTGTATGTGGATATTGAGCATGCGCTTACAACAGGTGCAGTTAGCAGTAGACATTTCCACCTCTCGAGTGCAAAGGTGTACGACCCGGCGATGCGGCCTTCTTATATGGTTCTACGAAAATTGCCCCCGTATAAGTGTCCCCAGGAAATTGCCCTCCTCCCCCCCCCCAGATAATTGCCCCCTGAAAAACTGGCCCCCGGAAAATTTCACCCCAGGAAAATTACCTATGAAGGCCCATTATTACGCTGTCTACCATTGAAGCAAGTCTCACTCAAAATTTGCTAAAAATTGGTTGGATGATGTCAAACCTAGAAAAGTAAGAGATGTTTCGGCTTTAAAAACGTTGACATTTTTGTGGCAAAAGGTTCCCGTTGGTATGCACCAGGGGGGGGGGGTCAGAACTTGGAATTTGATTATGAATTATGGCCAAGTATAAGTGATCCAAGCCTCAAGTCTCTAACATTAGTGAAGATACGCTTTTCAAGGTGGAATGACTCCTCTCCCCTTTCCCCCTAAAATGATGATTCTCTAGTCGAAAAAGGCAAATGGTGTTAACTGTTTAAATTCTATAGAAATCACGATAAAAAGATGAAACGTCACATCTTATCCCAATTTTCAGCACATCTCCATTTAGATAAAAGTTCTAAACAATTGTATTGCATGGAACGCACATCAAGGCATTTAACAACATGACTAGTAAAAATGATCTTGTAATCAAAATCTTTAAGTTTGAAGCACATAAAAGACGTTTCATTGTTCCGACCAGCAGATTATACGTATATTGTCTCTTGTAATATTACATAATAATGTTCAGATAACACACAACAGAGAGCTTTACTTACACGTTCCGTCAAAATATACCACAATAATACAGCATATATAGTAACAACAAAAATGAATGCTATAGCCCCTGATAAAGATACAAGCGTTAGGATATTTTCTTGGTATTGCCGGAAAACATTATTTTATTGATTGATGTCGTGTAGAGGTCGCTAAATCAAGAGATCTCGTTGGTACGTATCTACTCTTGCCTGATTAAAAAAGGCGACGCCTGCTCAATTGTTGATCTTTTTCCAGAGCCCCCTTTTTCTATAATTATTTCTGCAGCCCATGCTTAGATTAGATTTGAAAGCACCGAAAAAAGTCGTTGGGTCTCAAAATGAAATTCTCTTATCACCTACGCACATCTTTTTTGACCCTAAGAACTAATAGGTGACATAAAAGCCCTTGTAAAGTTACCTGAAACCAGCTCTTAGTTCTTCGCATAGAGGGGCCTGCTGCCTGATCCTCTGTGCTCTATGCGAAGGTGGGGCATCTGTTATCAGGTAATTGTAAAGAAGAAAGATGGTTCAATAGTGTCAGATTGACACCATATTTCGTTAGCGGGATAAATTTATCCTCATATTTAATACTCTGTGACACAACTGCAATCGTGAAGAAAATAGTTTCCAGAGAAGACTTTTTAGCAGCAAGATAAAGAATTAGGTTTTCAAGACTTTAACCCAAAAAGGCACTGTGCACCTAAATTGCTTCAAGAACTGATCTCATAGAACTGCTTTTGTCTAGTATCTCGGTGTAGCTCCTTGCAATTTACACTAGTAGAGTGAATCGACGCCCTTTGTTCACTACATCACCTGAAAAATCAAGAAGTCCCAAACTACGCCCTAAAACAAGCGCTGTTTCACTTTGCAGCCTTGTTTACTTTAATGAATCGATTACTAGTTTATAAATTTCCATGAAACGACACATGACCTGATTTTTGATCGAAACTGTATCGAAAAATCATCCAAGTGGCTGACTTTTCACTTGCATTTGAAAAATATAGCTGTGTTTTAACCAGAACATGCTTCGAAAATTCATTTTTACAATCGCGTATCGAAAACGAATGTGTCATTGGTGATCTTCACCAGCGGTGAAATCCGACTTATGCTGCCAACGGAGCTTACAATATCATCTTTCACTAACACATTCTCCGACCCTAGACTAGGTAAGAGTTTATTTAAGTATATCTTTTTAATAGGCAATATGTTGGGACGCACTGCTGATGATGAATTCTTCTTCATGAAGCTTCTACAGGAGAGTTCATTCTTCCAGAAGTAAATTATCGGATTCAACGCACACTGTAGTATGAACAACGTGACTGTGATAGCATACACGTAGTACGCATGAGAAACTATCGGGATAATCCACATGCTCACATACGGGAACGTGCAGACGACGTATGTCACAGATAACAATAGGCATGCTTGTGTGGTCTTTTTATTGGATGAGCACTTTTTAACTTTAGTTTTGCTTTGATTGAAGCGTTGTATCAGTCGCCAGTGTTTTGCTGTCGTACGTGCGATACAGATGTAACAGGTAAGTATGACCACACCCAATAGCAGCACCACCGATGCTGAAGCAACTCTCCTCCAGAGCCACCCAGAAATGCCTGTGACTTGAGCTGCAATTTCGTACGTCGCTATAAAGCCAGCCGTAACAAACCAAGCCGTTGCCACAGGGAGACAATTGCTGCGTTGTTGAAACAATCGCATGTGCCAGAAAGGACGAAAGACAGCAAGAAGCCTATCCACAGCCAAGATGACCAGGTGAACTATTGATGCATATACCGTAAAAAAGTAACTCCGAGAGAGGACTATGCGAATACTAGAGTCTCTTTTGAGCAAAGGTGTGAAGAAGTTGTATAATAGAATTGTATCAAACATCAATGCCCAGAGCGTATCAGCGATCGCTAGACTGCATAACATTACATCGCAAGTTTTTCGCTTCCTCTTCCTTCCGACATAGACTACCACTGTAAGATTCAAAACAATAGCCGTTAAACCGATTAAGAAGTTAAATGTAACAAACCAAGCCTGGTCAAACATCTTGCTAGTTTATTCTGAAAACTCAGATATATGTTCCTTTTGAAAAACGTAATCACTATAACTTCCAACCACTAACATTCAGTCTTGATGTGGTCTGTTTCACATCAAACGTTTTTCCATTTTCGTCTCACATGACTTGCTGGCAAGTATCATTTCCTCCACGCGGTGTAATTCATTGTTTTCAATCAAAATATTTTCACTTTTAATAGATATAATCGTATAACTTATATGTGAAGAACGGTAATGATGTTTGAGAACATCTATTTCTTTTCTGAGATGCACGCAGAACAGCAGATGTGTTTGGCCAGACACATATCTGTTTGCTCAAACGATATCATTTATCAAAGATTGCACATAGCACCTCATAAGGTTGACTAACGTTATGCAAGCAATTCTTCTGATTTTAGTAAGCCAAAGATATGTCAAAAATTACGTAGAATATAGCTGATTGAGTTTTGAAGAGATAGGTTGTCTGGCCACCACTTGATTGAGGGTGTGCTTTGAAATTTATTCGTTTTTCAGGTAACCTGGACCGAAAAAAAAAACCGGGGAAAATTCGAGGGACAGAAGTTCCTAAAAACTTGTAAAAAGAAAAAGAAAGATTAAAACTACGCGTGAAAGTCAGCATTTTGGTCAAAAATTGACAATCAGCCTTTCTGATTTTGTGTGTGAGGCAAAATAGCATGTCTTGAATGGACAAACGTGAAGGTGAATCTAATTAAAACATTTTCGACATCTTTACAGCTCACTGAATCGGCATGGTTGATATCAGTCAGCACAAGGAGCAGAAAAGAAGTTGCCAAGAATCAGGACAAAACTTAAACTACGTCTGAGTTCCCTCACCCAGGCCTTTCCACGGGCTGTGTTTGGAAAGTGTCCTCAGCCCCACAGCCCCGTCCCTCGGCACCCATGACTCCAAAATAAGATGAAGTTGCCAGCATCGTAAAACCTGCACATTCATGATTGTTTTCGAGCAAAGATCGGACGAGAATATGCCCACTTTCCTCATGTTGTGTTGTCTGTGATACAATTCTCATGTTCTTTTATTTACAAAAAACGGACTTTCTTCGAATCCTCCCTACCCCCCTACGTGTTTTTTCTTGCAAATATTTTTTGGCCGGTCCAAATGGCTTCGTTCTTTTTGACTCTTCTGCAAATTTACTCAGCTTTCATTTTAAACAAATGTGGTCTTCATATCTATCGTAGTTCTGGGGATATCAACTTTTTCTGGAGGCCTTTTGAGTATTTCCCGTGGGGCTTTTAGTATCGTTGCCGACTAGTATCATGTCAGAGCTCATGAAAATACCTTGTCAATAAACACTTGTTGTATGCAAACGTGTAGCAAAAATAAGAACATATTCTGAAAAATGTTCTTATTTATCTCTACCTCATTTTGTGGATGTGATGCCATTATTACAGAATTTAATAGGGTGGAGGATGCCCCCTCCCATACCCCTCCCCTGCTCCGTACTATCCTCAAAAGCCCATACTCTGTAGGATTAGATCAGTTGGGCTGACGTGCGGCTGGAGCACATCTCTTTGCCAATGGAATACCATGTATAAAGAATGATGGTAGAAATCTTGTGCTAAGATCGTACTAACAATAATAACCTCTGGCAATGTTGTCTACACTGGCTCTCATACATATCCATTGTTTTAATCATTCTTACATGCTATTCCTTTGTCACAGTCATGCACCCCAGCTGCACTTCAGCCCTACTGAGCTAACCCTTTTAGTTCACACAAACAGAGGAAAAACGACATTATGATGCGGGGAAGGGCACCACTTCGCTACGCAAATCATCTTCGTTAAACCTATCTTACGTGGGCTTTTTTTAAAAGATTAATCTGTTGACCTAGTACAAAAAGAAGCTGCTTCCGAGGGCCTTCAATAGATATTAAATCAATGTCTCTAGATTCAAGAATTAGCGTTTTCGTAAGATACGACTGTATGTTATAACAAAGAAACAATCGCATGGGTGAATATCTACCAGAAATTGTTGAAATAATTTCGTGTCATTGTTATAATTTCGCGTTTAGGACGAACGGCCCATTGGTACACTTCATCGGCGGTAAACTGATACCGTCAACGGAACATGCAGTATCATCTTTCCCTAACACATTTTCCGACCTTAGACCAGAACAGGGCTTCTTCACGTACATGTTTGTGATAGGCAACATGTTGGGATGCACTGTTGATGGTGAATTCTTCTTCATGAAGCATCTACAGGAGAACTCATTCTTCCAAAAGTAAATGATCGGATTCAACGCACACTGTAGTATGAACAACGTGACTGTGATAGAATACACGTAGTACGCATGAGAAACTATCGGGATAATCCACATGCTCACATACGGGAACGTGCACACGACATAAGTCATAGATAACAATAGGCATGCTTGTGTGGTCTTTCTATCCGTTGAACACGTTTTGACTTTAGCTTTTCTATGATTGAAGCGTTGGATCAGTCGCCAGCGTTTTGCTGTTGTACATGCGATACAGATGTAACAGGTAAGTATGACCACGCCCAATAGCAATATTACTGATGTTGAAGCAACTTTTCTCCAACGTAGCCCAGAACTGCCCGAGACTTGAACCGCAATTTCGTACGTCGCTATAAAGCTAGCCGTAGCAAGCCAAACTGTTACCACGGAGAGACAATTGTTGCGTTGTTGAAACAATTGCATATGCCAGAATGGACGAAAGACAGCAAGAAGCCGATCCACTGCCAAGATGACCAGGTGAACTATTGACGCATATACTGCAAAAAAGTAACTCCGAGATAGAACTATGCGAATACTAGAGTCTCGCTTGAGTAAAGGTGTGAAGAAGTCATACAAAAGAGTTGTATTAAATGTCAATGCCCAAAGAATATCAGCGACTGCTAGACTACATAACAGTACATCGCAAGTTTTTCGTTTCCTCTTTTTTCCAACACAGACAACTACCGTAGTATTTAAAACGATTGCTGCTAAACCGATTACAAAGTTGAATGCAACAAACCACAGTTGGTCAAACATCTTGCCACTGTATCCTGAAAACTCACAGATGTGTTGTAAACCTCTGGAAACCTTAACAACTGTAACTTCAACCCGCTAACACTCAGTCCTAATGTGATCTCTCCCAAATACTCCTCAAATTCCTTCTCAAAAGAGTTGCTTGCAAGTATCATTTCATGCGGTGTTATTCATTTTCTCCCTACAATATTTTCACTTTAATGGATATAATCATATAACTTGTACGTGAAGTGCAGTAATAATGCTTGAAAATATCTTCTTCTTTTGCGATAGACACGCAGAAAAGCTGAAGTGTATAGCGAGACATCTCTCTGTTTATTCAAAAGATATATTTCATTGAAAATTGCTCACAGATGCTCATAGCACCTCATAAGATTGAGGTATACAAGAAACTCTTCTGAATTCAGAATAACATCAGTAAATCGAAACCCACGACGAAGTGTCGCTGATTGGATTTAGGGGCGACAGGGCGACAGGGCGACAGGGCGACAGGGCGACAGGGCGACAGGGCGACAGGGCG
>JAOBRC010677341.1:0-10560 GCA_027575255.1 Scolionema suvaense | reverse complement strand
GTTAAAATGGTCACTCAGGGTGGTTCCCATCAAATTTTGAATCTACATATAATAGAGCTAATTCCTACCAAGTTTCATGCTTTTTGCTCAAAGTGCACAATTGGCTCATTTTGCTGCACAGTTCTATTACACTATATGAAAATACTATAAAAATGGCAAAATATTAGCCACACCCAAGAGCAACAAGATCTTTTTCAGACACTACATGATCCATAATGTAGCTACAATTGCTATATTGCGTTTCAAGTCAAAATAACCCCAACAAGCAATGAATACATCTTGAAATATTCCTAGAACACTCTAAAAAGGCAATTTTTGGAATATAACCTCGCTCAAGACGAGCAAGAGTTCTCTTAGACATGACACATACAGTACATGCCATACCTAATACTGCTGCTAAGTTTTCCGCCGATAATAAAATCAGATTATCGAGAAAATGTTCAAATATTTAAAAATAAAACTAAAATTGGCAATTCTTGGAACAGATCATACAAAATTTGCCACAACTAGGGTGAACAAGGTTTCCTGACATAAAAAAATTAACCATAAAATAACTACAATTGCTATTAAGTTTCACATCAAAAATTTGAAAAAAACAATAAAAAGATCTGGACATGGTTAACCATATTTTTGGACTTAAACGGTTGTACCGAAGGCAAAAGAGTGTTCTCATGTTTGAAAAATGATCCTTATGATCACTACTACTGCTGCCGACATCAAATATTTCGTAATAAACGGCTTTCAAAATATTTTTGAGAAACATGGCCACAAAAAAGTTACCACGCCCAGATTGAACAAGACTTTCCTTGGACATGATATGTGGCTCATAATACATCTGCAATAATTATTAAGTTGCATTCCAAAAGTTCCAAAAAATAACGAATTGATCTTGATGTATAAAAAAACCTAACAAAAGGCTATTTTTGGAACTAAACGGCCTTGCCCAAGCTGAACAAGAGTTTTTCCAGATATGATACATAGTCCATAAGATAAATACTACTGGTCTCCAATTTCAAACCAAAATCACAAAAAAGATATGAACAGATTCTAAAATATCAGTGAAGAACCGCTAGCAGGGCTACCATAAGAGCTAATAATGTCGGTAAATTATTGGTTTTATTGTTCATCATTGCGGGGGACAAAATACAGCTTTAAAAAAGATCAATGATACTTTGACTACAGGCTCAAAAGGAGCAAACTCATATTCAATAGGAATTCAAAGGAATCTTTTGGGCAGATTTGCGGTCATTAAGTGCCAAACTCAAAAATTCTGTAAGTGACAGCCATAGAGAGGGTCCAAATATTGCTAAGAAAACACATTTTAAAGGTGCTCACATCAGAGCAAAGCTGGCTTACCACACATTTTCATTAGGAAAAACTAGTAAGCTTTCAAGCTATTGAAAAATCTTTGCCAATTTTGGTATCAAAATGACCGCACATAACAGAAAAAATGGCCATTAATGTTTGAAAAATCCGGGGTGTTTTCACCGGCTCAGACACGTTCACACCCACACCATCTGCCAAAAAAGCGCTTTTCTCTTGAAAAAAATGAAAAATTTGCACCAGTTTCAGTGCACCTGATCGACGCAGTTGATTAGCTGCTAAGGCAACTCTTTTGGCAAATTTTAATCAGCTTTCAGCTCTGCATGCAGCGCACGTGGTTAGATCTGCTCAATTGGTCGGGAACATGCTCAAATTTGCATCTAAAGATGAGACCCTGAATATGATGCCGAGACGGAGTTTTCTTGTATCTGGGCTTCAACATACTAATGAAACTTCTTGCATACACACCGTATAAAAAGTAACATCGATGAGATAATTTAAAAAAATTTGGAAGCACAGATTTCGAGAAAAGTGACGTCAAAGTTAGGATCTGGTCAAAAAATTGCCATTTTCAGCCTGTTTTTGAACCACTAACCAAATCTGAGCAAACTGCAATGGTGGCATCGAAACAGAAAACCATTCGCTTCGCCTAAAAAAAGTACTTTGAATCCGATGAAGTCATCTATGCTGATGAGTGACATCGTCAAAGACGGGTCACTTTTCGCCAAACTCCTCACTTTGGAGCACCATGGAGCCAAAATTTTAACAAAAAGACTGGTTTCAACCATGCAAATGCATTGAAAACACTATCCGCAAGTCATTCGAGGAGCTTAACGGGATTTGACATACACTGTGGGTTTCGGAAAAAAAAATTTTTTACTCCCCCAGAAACCGCAGACACCTAATGTTTTGAACTGAGAATGCAAAACTAACTTAGTAGCAGAGGTTGAAAGAAAATATTTGTCAGTAGAGTGGTATAGCTCTCCTCCAGATAAATCGAGATGAGTGATATCACCCCAAATCATTGTAAGTGTCGGGCTCTAATGTGGATTTTAGGCGAGTGATGGCAGCTCTCCTCAAACATTTTAGGAGGGTGCGGAGGCGAGGGGGAGTGATCGCTCTCCTCTCCTTTCAAAACCTGTAGTAGTACTACCATCTGTGAGAATTTCAGCATTTTAATGTTCGAATTTTGCAAAAATATGTTGAAAAACCATAAAAAATTGCACTTTTTCAAGTTTGGTTATTTCTCAACGTTTTGACTTTAAGCAGGCGTCGGATTAGTTTTGGATCCAAATTTTCCGACCAACCCCCTTATTCGAATGTAGAACTCTGTTCAGGCCTTCAAATAGCCGTCAGTCATCAGTCAAGGACGAATAGATTTCAGCTGATGACAGACAATAGACAGCCTTTGGTCAGTCATTGTGACTGATGAATATCTGGAATTCAATTTTGCAAAAATCTCAGTTTTGAACTTGGAAAACTTGCTTGGCAAACAGTAGGAGGCGAGAAAAGTTCTGAAGCAGTGACAGACAGAGAAAATTTATGACCGACCACTTTAGTGATATCGTCGGTCATATGACCGACCTTGCCCAAAAAATTATTTGAAGGCCTGCTATTACCTATCCAGGGAGCCCATAAATTGCCTAAAGGCATACATTATCCTAAAAGTAAACTATTTTCTGAAACACTGCCATTTTTAGTCAATTTTTGATTTCAAAAAAAAAAGGTCAGAATGAACTTTCCCGATGCCTGCACCCCTCTCAAAAGTTTCGCTGTTCAATTTTCTTTACCACATGTCTGAAACAGCAAATCCTACTGATACAATGATGCGCTTTTATGCATACAGGGTGGCTTAACCTACACAGTCCTTAACTATTTAATTTAATTTAATTTAGGACACTACACAACATCAAAAAAATTATCCAATGAAGAAAGCACGACACACTAAGTGTAATGACAGACGAACAATTAGTGTTCCCAATGCACAATGCAAAGCAGTGACCAATGGGAAAATTTACGACCGACACCAATATTCACACCAAAGATAACAAGAATCAGAAAAACTGTTTTTGACATATTTGGAAAAAAACATAAAAAATACCATTTTCGGACGTAAATTGCCACCCGCAAGCCAAACGAGATTTTCATGAGATAAATCATGCGCAGAGTTACCCTTTACATCTACACCAAAGACTACAAAAATTGGACAGTTTTTGACATATTAGGAAAAAACAATGATAAACGCCAATTTCGGACGTAAATAGCCACCTGGAATCGAAACGAGATGCTCAGGAGACATGCACAGAGTTGCCCCTAATATTCACACCAAAAACGACAAGATTCAAAGGAACAGTTTTCAATATATTTGGAAAAAACCATGAAAAAAGCCATTTTTGGACGCATATAAATTGCCACCCGCAAACCAAACGAGAGTTTCCCCAGATATGACATGTGGTCCACAGTATAACTGCTATTGTCCCGTAGTTTCATACCAAAAAACCCACAAAAAAGGAATGAATGGGTTTTGAAGCATTTTTGGAAAACCCTAAAAATGACCATTTTTGGCATAAATTGCCACCTGCAAGAAAAACAAAATTTATGTCACTTGCACACCAATTTTTAGCAACATTCATTGAGCTTTTATCAGGGAAAATGCGTTGCTGACGAACGGAAGGACGGACAGACAGATAGACCTCATTTTACAGGACTCTTCCACAAAAGGGGGTTTCCAATTTATGACCAGGTAAGCAGGGAATACAATGTTTCAGATGATGATATAACATGGGACCAAAACTATTGATATGTATACTCGTTTTACTGATGACCTAGAATAAAGTATGTTCCACCAACGCTAGAGGAGCAAAAAAGCTATCCAGCAAATTTTCATAAGCATAGAAACATCTGCGTAAGATAGTGCTATCACAAAGACTACATGAAGTGCACACGAAACACAATGGTTAGGACTAAAACTTGTGAAAAACAGACTTAATGACTCTCTGACAGCTACCAACAGAGTGTAGAGATACAATTTGACGTGATCAGTACCAGTCGGAGCCACCAGGTAGGATAAAATAAACGAACCAAAAATATAATAACCGAACATAGTCGTACAATAGAGAAATGTCAATATATTATTAGTTGCAGTGTATCATTTACCTGGGTATCCAAATCAGTACCTTTCAAATCGAAATTGCAATCTATGACGGCGAGGCCAACCAGTAAGCCGGCAATGACTCCCCCTTCTTCACATAGCATCATACTGTAATCTTCATACCATTCTCTAAAAGTAAACATTAATGAATGGTAAAAAAAACTTACATCGCAGTCTTCCATTAAAGTCAACAGGTATCTCTTTAGTTAACCTATTTGAAATATCTATATTTCACACCTCTTTCATTAACTACATTCTGACTATCATAAATCCTAGAATTCGCTGTCCCGGGGCCTAATTATGTTACCATTACTATTTAGATGGGGGTTATTTGAGTAGTAGCGGGGGGGGGGGTCTCAGCAAAAGTCTAAAACCTATTATTCCATGATGTATTCATGATGATTGTCAATGCAGCAACTGCATAATTTCTTAAAGGGATTCTCAAAATCAGAATGTGTGATGTAAATAAGTTAGCAGATCAAGGGGTGGTTGCAAGATGGAAACCCAAGAGTAACATCCATAAGTTTGGAGCAACTTCCTTTTCAATATGGTGGCAGAGACCGCCATAGAGCAGGCTGTGCTTTACTATTCCTTGTTACGTCAAATCAAGCCGTGTAATTAATCATGCCGCACCTTCAAAAATGCGGCTTAATAAAAGCGCGGCTTATTTAAAGACCAGCAACATTATAGAAAAACTCACATGCTGCTGGATAACTTAATCCAATACACTATATCACTGCTTACTTCCATCATCACTACTTTCTACTTTGGCATTAAGTTACCCTAAAATATCCTTGCTTTCATTGTGATAGATGTAAAAGTCAATCTGTTCTAACTTTTGCTCTTCCAGCTTTAACTCCTGTGGCTTAATTAAAACCAATCCATTTCTTTTTTCTTTCATATCTTCTTTGTCAAATTCTTTTATTAGTTGATGTTCGATATGCAATTTGAATGACGATACATGCTTCTGAATTGTGGGTAAAATGGGGGGGGTAGAAGAAAAATTTTGATGGGTGGGTAGGAGTAAATAGCGGGTGGTTAAACATAAATTTGAAAGCTTCTGCACATAATGGAACTATTATCAAACATGAATGCCTTGAGTAACAGCAGATTCCCTACCTATCTTTGGTAGACTCATAGAAGTAGTACACTCTATCTGATCTGACACAACCATTCACAAGTTGGTTCAGGTTCTGTCACTACAAAAGCCTGCAACATTAGTCAACGCCTAGGAAGTTCAGATATTCTACAAATCAGTCTACTAGGAGTACAACAAAACCCAATCTTTTGAATGAAGCAAAAAATCTTTGGTGACGTATGTAACATTTTTCACACAGAGCCTTCGAAATTGTATCATAGTGCAAACTTGACCCAGAACTTGTGCTACAGATCCTTGGTCAGAATCAAGACCATCTCTGATAGATTATGAAAACCTAGTTTACAATTTAATGACGCGCAATTATCCTAGGAATGTAGAAAAAGGCCCAAAAAATTTATGGACATCTTGCTTTTTAAACTGAAAAAATTGCAAGATCTAGTAGAAACTAATAAGTTTATTACTAAGTTGCAGGTCTTAAGACTTCACATTGTGGATAAGTCCTCTTTAAAAGCATAGCAGTGTTTACAATAATCATTATATTTGAAAACAAGAACCATTGCAGGCCATATCTTAGCCTGAATTTGGGTGGGAATATCGCACGCAACGCCCTAGAAAATCATTTTATTCACTTCAGACAAGGCTCTGCGACATCATATAGAGATAAAGACATGAACATTATACACCTGGTTCATTTCTTATAATTTCAGACTAACAAAGAAAACAATTGGAAAACTAACCATACATCTTCGCAGAGCTTCAAGTCCCCCCATGTTTAATATTTTCTCACAGCACTTAGGCCACGGAAAGTTGAAATTTCGGTATGCGTAGATGCGCGCATCAACTTTTTGAAGCGCATTTATTCTATTTTTGCAGCTGGCAGCAATAGTCAGCGATTTATTTTCATAGCTTTCCTAAACTGTGTGTAACAAGCTAGCAACTTCCGTAGCCGTCGTGCGTCGTGTTTCTCTCGTTGTGTTGACACAATATCGAACGTTCAGTTTTGTGTACTAAATCCTGATGACTAGAGTGACCATAAAAAGAGACATAAAGCGAGACTCCAGAGACCTAAAATTGGATTCTTATGCACTCCGTTACACGGTAAACATAAAAAATAAATTGCCACGTGCATCTTGTATTTAAAGAAAAATAAATTGCCGTCCGCATTACGAAATGAACCATTTTACGCATACCGAAACTTCAACTTTCCGTGGCCTTATCGCGTATGAACCATCCTTAGCTTCAAAACGGTGTCAGCAATTTTCGAGATTTTCTTTCGTTCTTGAGCTATGGGCCTACATTCCTGAAATTCCTAACATTTTTTATGGAGTTTTGAAAATTTCAACATAAATTGATTAGAACTTTTGATCTAGGCAATTATAGAAAAAACGCCAACACCGTTTTGTGGGCCTATTATAAGCTTTTGAACCATGTACCACTTGTCCAGAAAAACATAACTGGGGGGGACTTAGAGCTCGTAGAAAGTAAAAAATATCAGTTTTTCCCAGATTTGTTTACTGCTTTGTAGCAGGTGGTATGCAGGTCGTGTCTTACTTTTGGCTCTTTCAAAAGCTTGCCACCTGGTCTCAGAAAAACATACACAAGAGACAAATTTTGGACAATTCACTGGTAAGCTGTAATGTGCATCTGAGTTCAAATGGCAGAAATGTTTTCAGAGGGTTAACAGTATCCTTAAGAAAACAATATCAGCTGACTAAAAAACAAATTTTACTTAACCAAAAACACTCATATGCAAGTAAACAAAAATCAATTAACTCGATCGCATTACCTCAGCACATCTTTTTCTTCAAGTATACTCAACATTTGCTCAGCTATCACCTTTTGCATTAGAGAAAGACGGAGCCATGCACGACTTCGGCCTAAATTGGTTCTAAGAAATGAGAAAAATGGTAATTTGGCAGGTTACGTTATAGCATATAAATCGACTTCATGACAAATAGGAACTATCCGTGATGAAGCCACAGAGCATGAAAATGGCATTTTCAATGCAAAATAACTATAGATGACATCATCACGCATGAGTGTAACCCATGTAGACAAATTTCCAAAGCCCCTGACTGAGAATCATTACATCCTCGATTCTCATCAGGTTTGATTGAATGACATTGGTAGGTGTATCGAGACATGAAAATGCGAGAGTCAGGCTAAGTACACATAGCAAGATTTCATCCATTACAGGCGGTTTTAAAATACCATTCTCTGATCTTCCCAGCATTTGGCCATTTCTTCGGAAACAGAGGCGATAATTCCCAGATCTCTATGAATTTGGGTACATAAGCCAAATTCCCTGACAATTCTCTCATTTCCAAGCTGTTTAGGCTGGCTGTGGACCCAGAAACTCTTTTGAAAAACACTAAATTCTAATCAACAATCATAATACTGGCAAATTGGTTAATGTAAGTTACAATGTGGAACGATGGGCAAAACAGGGGTTATTTTAGCCCCATGTTGCTATCAACTGTCGAACGTAACAGGCTGCCCCTGGAGGATCAAAACAATAAGATCCCTTAAAAAACATGAGAAAAGCTGCCCTTTTTCTGAAAAGTGAACGTGTCCCCTGCCCTTCTAGAATATGCCCTGGAAAAGGAGATTGTCTCATCCAGAGAAACATCAGCACAGCAGGGTCGATATTTCTCACTGATAGGGGTGAATAAAAGTTAAAGAGAAAGTAGCAAGTTCATGGTATTCAATTTATTGATGACAGTAACAACACTTTTGACAGATATTTGAATGACTCAAACGAAGATTTTGTTTTCAGGAGTAATGCTGGTAAAATGCTCAAATTTAGCATTGGTAGATATTATTTACAAAAGTGCTAGCTAACCCCTAAGTGTATATGAGATATTACTACGTCCACATGAAACCTGCACTTGTACAGTACCTGAACTGATATTAAGCAAACACACCTACATACTTTCCCTTTGAGCAATGAAATAGACGAAATATTATGAACAATGATTACACTTGTAAAAAAATAGCCTAGAAGTGTTCCCAATTCCATTTATGAGCATTAGGTTGGTACTTGAGCACTTATGAAAAGTGCTGAAGTGGCAAAGTTGCGGCGAAAACATGGCCGCCTGCAGAAGGATATGTACTTGTAAAGCGGCTAAAATACTTCTTTGAGTAAACTGTGAAAGTTTCTACTTGATCCTGACATGAATTGCTCCTTGCTAAGCAAATATTCTGCACCAGAAGAGAGTGACAAGTGTCCAATTCATGCTTTTGAGTCACAAACTGGTGAAGAAATAGTGATAGAGGCCTTACACGGAAGTGGCAAATGTAAGTGGATTTATAAAAAAAACCTAAAACTTCTTGTGCGCACAGGTCGCACAGTAAATAAATTGGCCTTGTCCTGAAAGTGCGTCACAATAAACCTATTTTCAAGAAAGCTATTTTCAAGAAGGGGATGGATATTACTTTGTTTCTTCTTATTAACCAACCACTTAAAGGAAAACTCTGACCCCAAAACAAGTTGCGCTCAGCTGATAAACATGGTCATGCAAATTCCAACTATCAGCTCCGAACTTAATTCTCTTGTCAGTGTGACAAGAAATAACTTTTTACAAATATATCACAAGAAGCCCGACAAGACGCCCACCGGCTACCGTGCAAGTAGCTGCATGATGAGCATGAGATTGGCGGTATGCGGTTCACATGCTTCCATGACAACCAGGTAAACTATTGATATCAAGCACAAAAGATTTATTGAAGTTCTCATACTCTTTAATGATGGCAGTCTGAAATAGGGCGGGAAACAGCGAGAAGAAGCCAGTAATGGCTGCCGAAGGTCAGGCTGGCTGGCTGAGAGTGAAATGATAGCCTTCCAGATTTCGTGCGGACGAGTGTGTGTTATAGGAAATAGAACTCATTATTGATCATAGAATCGCTGTTTAATTCGACCTAGGGTCACTTAGTTTTGGGTCGGAGTTTTCCTTTAAGCGTTTTCCGAAAAAGTTTTTGACCTGAGTTAGGTAACATAATTCACAGCCCAGCCGTTTTAAGTATTCATATATCAGCTTTTCGTATGATCTTGAGGGAAAGCTCATGCACTTCCCGAACATATATCAGCCCATCAGGGGGTCCATTTCTAGCAACCCACTTACGGTTGACAAACCAGTTTTTCTCAGAACGGCAGTTCTAACAAACAGTGTAATCCAAACAGTGATGTTTTCATTACAAAATGAACAAAACACATCATTCACATCATGAGAGACTGGGCTAAGAGCAGAGAGCAACTTCTTAAGAATCATATCTTCAGGGAGTGATGAACATTCCCACCCTCTTCCTGGGCAATAAGATCTGTTGGTGACGAGGACAGAAAACAAAGCATGCAAAAATGAAAACAACGCCATCTATAAATGACTCAGTTTGAGGTCAGATAACTAACCCATCTTCAGGAACTGACATGTTGTGAACTCCTGTAATATAGTCAGTGCTACTTACAGTGTATTAAAGGAACAGTAGCTCAATTTTTTTTTGAGCCAATCGCATAGTTCTGTCGTCTTTCAAATGGATTTCATAGTCATATTGCCACATGTATAGTGAAGCATGCTTTTTCTGGCACCGCAAAACACTCGGTCTTTCAAATCGCACACTTGTCAGCCGAAGTCTTGCGTATTAAATGAGCCACATTCATGCAATATGCATGGACATGTTTGGAAGACAAGGGGATTAGCGGCTGGGTTCTGATCATTCCGCCGAGACCACAGCAGGTATACAAAACCTCAGCACCATTAATTCTTGTACTCAGCAAGAGAATACTTTGCTTTCCAATTGCAGCATTTCTATTGAATCTACGACTGTGAAATTTGGGGTGGGAACTCGCAGTGTAAAGTGCTTTTCAACAACGCTGAATAATATACTGAGAATCTGTTCCTTCAAAGCTAAGGGAACAGGCCTTCAAGCCATTAGTCATCAGTCACTGACCAATAGATTTCGGCCAATCGCCGAAATCAGACGGCCTTCAGTC